>JAYMSV010000892.1:0-14567 GCA_036897745.1 Erodium moschatum | reverse complement strand
GAGCAGGATCCCCTGCCACGTCAGCCCGCAGCCGCACCTCGCAGCCTCCTGCTCCGGCTTCTCCATACGATGTAGATGCTCTTATGGGGGGTTTGGATGGTTGTAAATAGTAGCGGACTTCAAAAATTTTGAGGCATACAAGACAAGGATTGAGCATTTTGTTTGATATTTGACGACATGAGTTTTTTTGGGGATGGGTGTATTTAGTGTTAAATTTTAAGGGGGAGTATGGTGTGTTTTGGCGTTTATATTATATTATCAGGTTAGTTTCGAGTTGGTTCGTATAGGATCGAAAAATTAGGTTATGTTTGGTTTTGTTCTAGTTTACGAGAAAATCCCCTTACGGTTGTAATTTCTTGCTCTATTCCTCCATGTTCATGAATAAAATTTTGCTTATCAAACAAAAAGATTCATCCAACTCTTAATCTTTTTCTCAATAAGTTATTTTGTTTTTGTTGTGATTTCGATAACTCATAAGATTGATACTAAACAATTTTTATTTGTTAAACTTAAAAAACAAGTTTAACACAAAATTGTTGAACCTGTTTTTTTTTTTGTTATGCCATGTTTTAATTACAATTCAAGCAAAAAAAAATGTTCATACAAAATAAACCATGTTTTATTCACAAATTTTCTTGGTGTAGCGTATAATAAACGAGGCCACATTTTAAACATTATGCCTAAGGCCTCCATATCCTAAGGGTCGGCCCTGCCCACACGAGCCGCTGAAAGAGATCTATTGAACACTACAGTCAATGGAGTTGGGATCCGGGACCTATCCGTCAAGACTCGGGGCTGATGTTGCTCGATCGTCCCGGGAGGAGTAGGGAAACAACTTATCATCATTGTTTTAGTTTGATTTCAATTTTAAGTTTAGTTTTAGTTTTGATTTGGTTTAGTTGGAAAATTAGCCATATGGTCGTTTATGTTGAAATTGTTAGTGTGGGGAGTTTCTCAGTTGGTCTACGATTTAAAGTAGGCGTTTTCTACGAGTTCATGAGAGCCAGATGGATTACGGTCCACCAGGACACATTCAGGAACCCAGAGTTTTTAACATAACATGTAATGTTTCATTTTCTTTGCAATTATATACTACTCTACGCTCGTTTCAAAAAAAAACTCCGAAAATTAAACGATTACCAAAAAATGGATGTAAAGTGGAATATTTTCTTGTAAAAAAAGAAGGATGATAAACCGTTGAAATTCAACCTTAAATTAACGAATAGACAAGACCATCATCATCATCATCATGTCGACATTTCTGTGGAAAAGAAGAAGCTTTGCAAAATTGCGATTATGTAGAAAGCTCTCTTCCTCTCCACCTCCCAAAGCCAACTTCCTATTTTCTTCCCGCGATTGTCGACCTCGCCGGCAATTCTCACCGGACCATCGCCAAGCTGCTAATTCCTGATGATGACGATCAACGTCAACTCCATGACCCGAAAAGTCGAGGTCGACAGTCGCATTCCTCTCCGCTATTACTACCGAATCGCCGATAATCTCCTCAAGCAGGTCTCCGTAATTCCCCTCTTTCTATTTCTCTCGCATTGCCGTGGTTTAATTTTGAAACAAAATTGCAAAGTTGACGGATCAGTATCACGTTCTTCATTTGGTATGATCATGGAGATTTACTATGATTTGGGCACTGAATTAGGGTTTTTGTTTCTGATTACTTTATGAATTGGCATATGAGTTCTCTTACCTTACCAGCTGAAGCTTGCATTTCTTTTTCCATTTAATGTGAAAGTTTACAACATATAAGAGCTTCATTAGTATTGCTGGTCTAGTTCGTGAGCTTCACTTATCATACCTGCAAATGAGGAGGCAAAAGTTCCTCATTATATTACAGATCCCTCTGACATCATTACCCATGAGAAGGGAAGTTTCACAAGAAGCATCTGAAGTTGAAGCACTTAAGGCCCAAAAAATTAAGTGTTGAAAATAAATGTTTGATTAGACAGTGCAGGGTATTCTTGATATACGAATCTTAATTTGCTGTTGCTATTTATTTGGTTTAAGCTGGTGTAGGACTGTGTTTTGGGTGATTATTCCACACTATATGGATCAAATAATAAGTAATGGCCTTTTGATTATAGTTATGACATAATGTGGTAGGTCTGTAATTTCCATACCGGAAATTCCTATTTATACGTATACTTTATTCTTTTACTGAATTGGATATTGATATTTTCTAAGCCGGGTAGATTAGTTATATGGTGCAATGTTAGGTTAGTATCATCCCCGCATGCTGTATGTGAAGGACTTTGTCTCTTTTCTTATATTACCATGTTCGCTTCAGCATTTTTTATGATCTGGATATAGTTTCCTCGGGTGGATGAGCCTGGTGAGAGGACAAGGTGATAGATTTAAACCTTAATTACTTTTTTATGTGTAGGAGTTCTCATGACATGTGTACGCTTTTGTTTTTACATTGCCAGGCCACTAGTTTTTTTTATGGTTGAAGTTATTTGGTTATTTTGATGAAGCCTGTTTGCCCTCGTACCATTTAAAGATCTTTTATGCGTTTATGCTCTTTTGGTTTTATTTATTTAAACAAATGAGAGTTATTAGGGTGATTTCCCTTGTATCTTTTGGGTTCTTGGCAAGAGAGGAAAAGTAGGATTTTTAAGACATGTTTACTAATATCAATCCTTTATGTAACTAGGTTGTCTTTGTCGCATTTTATTTGGGCAATTTCGGTTGGACTGTTTGTAGCCATTCTAAGGGACCAGATGCCTATTTTGAAGCAACTTTCTTTCTTTTGAAGTATTTTATGTGTATGCTTTCTTCTTATATTTGACTACCTAGCTGAGCTTGCCTCGCTGCAATTTCTTATTAACATAATGCTTAACCAAATATTACTAGCCTAACTGACCCATTTAACTATTCTAGCTCGTTACAATGTATACGGTAGTCTGCCTCACCTCTTACTTTACTTGCTTCTAGCTAGGGGTCTTTTGTGGACTCAATCGTTATTCTTAATGTCCTTAAATACTCCATCCCTGTACATCTTATGCTTCTACCGAATCTAATTTCCTTTTTCTTATTTTATTTTTAAATGTTCAGGCAAGTATCTACCGGCAGGAAAAGAACATTGTAGATTTGTATATCATACTTCTTAGATTTTCAAGGTAAGCTAAGCATAATGCAGACAATCCATTACCATATGGCTAAACTCAGTTACATTGTAAAGATGCAATGTTTTGTTTTTTGATTTGATTTTTCATTCATGTTATTTTTTCAGTTTGGTGTCTGAAACTATACCATTTCATCGAGAGTATCTAGTTTCACTGTCAAAAGAAAAAACATTTTGTAGGAAGGTAAGTGTGGCCTTTTATTTGTTAGATATATGGTAACATGCTGTAGAAAATAAGCTTGAAGGTCAAAATAGTATTCCCTTGCAAGAAGATAAGGTATACTAGTTACTCTGGTCTGACAGTGTACTTTTATTTTGTTTCCCAGAAACTGTTAGCTGTACTAGATGAGCTTGAATCTTTAAAGCCAGAGTTTCGACATCAGGTGGATGAGCTGAACAAAGCTAATACTCAACTGCTTCACCTGGATGATGGGCCGGAGAGGACTTTACATGGGTCAGAGACTTCTAAAATGGAATGGCCTTCTGTCAATTATCAGTCTAACTCAAGCATGGTTATTAAGCAGGTGTTACCACAGTAATTGCTTGTTTATTTTTTATTTTTAATGTCTCTACCCGCAAAACTCAAAAGGAAACCAAGCTCTTAATGGTTTGGCGCAATAGGCGTTGGACACATAAATGCTCATAATAAGTGCTTATGTATGATGTATGTAAAAGTTCATTTGTTAGTACTTCTTGTCGTCTAGTTACCTGATTTAATTCTATCTCTCACCTTCAGTATTTCTGGCTCATAATTTGTTTTGCTTTCACGCATTCTAAGCTTAATAAAACCACTGGACCAGTATATTCATGTTGTCATTTCCTCCTACAATCTTTAATATATATATTGTTTTATTATTATTAGTTTTTGGCTTTTTATTTGGTTTGGGTTGTGATTATTCTATTTCATATGGCTGCAGCTTGGCAGCATGGCACCCATGTCTTCATGCAAATATAAGGACTATCATTCTCAAACATCATCACTAAATAATTTGCACGTTGACAAGCACTTCAAGAAGTTGTGAGTGTACTATTAATGCATTTGGCAATAAATTGAAGCTTCGTATTGCCCTTCATTCCTTCACAACTTGCTAAATCATATGTATGCTGATTAAAGATTGTGATATATTTTCTTTGTACACTTTTTTATCTTCTGTTAATGTATCTCCTTTTGGATTCTCTATCTATATACCTTTAGTGCCTTTTTAAAAAAACATAATTTTTATAGCAGAAAATATTCTAGTTTCATGCTTTGACAGAAAAAAAAAGTCATTTCTGGTAGGATATTAAATCTCTAGCAAAGTGTGTCTGTGGTATATTGGTTTTATGTTCTCTCAAAATATGCAGATCTGTAACTGTTCCTCCTCCAAACAAAGACACATTGTCTCGACACTCATTTTTAGGCCCAAATGGTCTTAGGGGACAATGGCAAGGACCTAGATCACAGATAAAGGTAGCAGTTTGTCATTCAACTACTACTTTTTCCCTTCCTTTCATAACCACCAAAATTCATGAACCAATCAGTTCTAATGTTCCATCCAGGTTAATTATCCAAGCTACTCCGATTTAACTCCTATAGGGGATTCAGGGTCAGCACTTCTGGCAAACTCATATTCTTGTCAGTACTTGTAATATGAACATATATTTTTCCTATCCTTGTTATCAAGGATTATTATAATAATCAGTGAATTGAGCTCATATTGTAATCCATAATAAGTCATGTTGCGATGCTGTCAATACTGTATGACCACAACTGACATGTCTATTTGCTTTCCCCAATTATTGTAGCCTGAATCAGGAACCACAAAATGGCCGTGTGGCAGTAGAAGATGGTGATCTAGGAGCAGTTAAATCTTCAATGGAGTCAGTGCTCTCATTGGATGGTGGGACATGGCCACGATCCACTGAGGAGTCATGTTCCCCATTGATTAGTGAATCACGGGAAGATCCTTCCCCGTCAGTCATCAGGCAACCTTCTCCTCCTCCAGTTCTTGCCCAATTGCTGCAGGGTTATGATCCAATAAGTCCTTCAAAAGTTGCTGATCCTAGACCTGGACCAGCAAAATCTTCTCAGGATGAAGTGCCGAGTTCTAATGCATACCAGCATTTACATGTTGTAGGTCCTTCATATATCTTATTATTCTGTGTAGATCGAGAAGCCAGTTATTTTCTTAAGTATGTGTGTTTGGTTGTAATTCATACGTGAAATTGCAGCCTGTAAATATGATGGAAGATTTCTTGAGATTGGCAAGGGCAAATACGGAAAAGAATTTAGAGACATGTGCTGTTCTTGCAGGTTCACTGGTAAGTCCAACTAAACTTGTAAGCACACATTTATATTCCACTTTTGGACGGAAAATTTTATCCTGTGCATAACTGTCTGAGCCATGGTTTTATTTCATTTTTTATGCTTTCATCATTTTCATGTTGCTGTAGAAAAACAGGGTTTTCCACATCACTACGCTTATAGTGCCAAAGCAGGAGTCAACTTCAGATTCGGTAAGAGAATTCGTATGCAGATACCAAGTGTATTTGAAAATTGAAAGAATGTTGAGAATAAGTAAACTTTTAAGCGCATATGTATTATGGAAATTTTACAAGTTTTTGACATTTAATCATGTTAGAGATATTAATGTGGCCTTTCAGAGGTGTTGCTTTTTTTATATATATAATCAGCGATGCTCATGGGAATCAAATTTGAAGTTTCTCCTCTCTTTTGTGGAGGCACTATAATGCTTTTACCTAGCTGCTATAATAATTTCTAATTACTAGACCTATCTTTGTATGAATTAGTGTTTTGGGTTTGGAGACTCATTGGTATATGGCAACTTATGCCTTTCCAAGAATTATTTTGATTTTGGTATCTGTTATGTGTTTCATTAAAATCCATATTTCCTTAGATCTACATACATTCACAAGTATATCTTTCTGGCACAAACTAAATTTTGTTACAATCATTCCTATTGTACAGTGTTCAACGTTGAATGAAGAAGAAATCTTTGAAGTGCAAGACAGATTATCGCTTTTTCCTCTTGGATGGATTCATGTAAGTGTATTTTCATTCCTCTGGTCTTAAAGCTGCTCTTTTGTTTAAATTTGAAGTCGATGTACTTTTGGATCATCTTAGCCTCACAAGTTGAGCACTCTGGATAGTACTTTAAAAGTGGAGGAATAGACTTCATGAAATCAGTCTAATGTTAAGTCAGTTATGATTGTGTAGAAGTGTCCCACATCTAAATAATGTGGATTTAGTGACCACTTTTTTTATCAGCAAAAAACAATGATATTAAAAGAGATAGACCCTGAAGAGGGAGCAAAAACTCTTAGCCATGAAGAATGGGGAATAAGAGACAGAGAAGAAAAGAAAATACGAAAGGAGAACCAGAGAAACAGAAACAAGAAAAGAAGGAAGATAAGAAAATATTGAAAATTAATAGTCTCTCAAGAACTAAAAAAGGAAGCTGACAATCTGAAGGGATAAGGCAGCATACATAAATGACCCAACCCAGATCTCATAATTGTAGGAGTTTCATGCACCGAGTACTCCTTTCATTTGACATTTTATTGCACCATATGCATGTGGTGCTCTCCCTAGCCGTTCAAGGGCCTGATACACTTTTATTTGTATATAGGTCCTTGCTCATAATCTAAGGAAGGAAAGGATGAATGTAATTACTTAGTGGTAGAGTTCAACTTAGAGATTACAAAATTGATGTTGTATGCTTTTCCTCTAAACATTATCTATTCTTTGGTGCATTTTCCCACCGAATGAATGTATAACCGATTCTTTGATTTTCAGACGCACCCATCACAGACCTGTTTCATGTCATCAGTTGATCTACATACTCATTACTCGTATCAGGTAATGAACATTGCCACTCCATAGTTTTAAGTGAAAAAAAAAATTATTCGTGCATTTTAGAGGAAGGTTGGTGTTTACCCTCTGAGATTATTTTTGTACAAGCAGTTATGAGGAAATTGTGATATGCAGTGTAGGAATTAGGTAAATAAATAACTTTATGCTAGTTATAAACAGGGGAACGATAATTGCTTTCTACTATTAGAGTAGTAGACAGAAAAATATGAGAAATATCAAACATGCATGGAGAGTATAGGCACATTGATCAGAGATGAAAATGCTAAGCAAATCAACAAATAAGTGTAAAAGCCATACCACATGACAAGATTGATCGCTCCTTCTGTGTTAGTTTGTTATTTTAATTTGTAACTTACATCTTGTTTATACATTTATTTCTTTTTAGATTATGTTACCGGAAGCAATAGCAATCGTCATGGCCCCTACAGATAAGTCCAGGTAGACTTTTTTCTTCATCCGTTAGTTCATTCGTTAGTTCATTCGTTCATTTCTTAATTTATTTATTTTTATGTAAAAGTTGGGTTAAGAACTATAGTATGGACTTGTGTGGCTATTATTCATTTCAATGACATTAGGACGAAAGCTAGTTATCCCAGTCATCTCTTTGCCTACTATGCAGTCCACATGGCATATTTCATCTGTCTGACCCGAGTGGCGTGTCAGTAATCCGCAATTGCCAGCAGCGTGGATTTCATCCTCATGAGGAGCCTTTGGATGGAAGCCCAATTTATGAGCACTGCTCTCATGTCTTTATGAACCCTAAGTCAAGTTTTGATGTTATCGACCTCCGGTGAGCTTGTAAGCCTTGATCCTAGCTTCCTTACTAGTATAATTTTCAAAAGGATCCTTACATATATGTACCAGATGCATCAAATGTCAAATGTACCAGCTGTGAATGATTTACTTATGGAAAAGGGTTAGTAATTTATTATGATTTTGAATTCAGTGATACTGCAATTAATTTTTTATAAACAGATGGACAGAAGGTGGTGCAATAATTAAAGAATCATAGTAAGATTTTTGCACACTACAAAAAAGAAAACATGTTCAAGGTCTGTCACCTTAGAATTACATTAATAGTACATCAGCAAACACTTCCTCAACCAAGGAATTGAAAATTTGAAGTTCAATCTCTTGTCCAATTTGAAATGCATCAACTTGATAGTCAAAGTCAAGCCATCTCCCAAATTGGCTGCTCATGTCTTGGTCCACAATCTCATCCACCATGCACTCTCCCATGCCTCTCCACCCCCATATCTCCTTACACACTTCCTCTGCTAAACACTCCTTCCTCTTCACCATTGTTACACCTTTTATCCAAGCTTTGCATCCCCCGCCCGCATATTGCCTGCACCTTACGTCCAAGCACTCACTCACACATTCAAACAACAGCTTTCTTTCCACTTTACCCTCATCACCGCTTTGAAGCAGCCCAGCTTTTTGACTCTCGAGCTGATCAAAGAGGAGGGGATTCATGATGCTCTGAACTCTTCCCAATGAGAAATCCTTGAACATCAGGTCTATGTTGTGCAACATATCATTCACATAGTCTAGCTCATAATCACTTGACCTTGCCAGATATGTCCCAGTGAGCATAGTTCGGGACTTACTAACCATTGTTCCACAAGAGGTAGAGGATGCTGAATCTGATAATTCGGAGTCTGCTGAGTGGAGCTTTTTTGAAGACTTCATTAAGCTAAGAACCTCCTGTGCTTGAATAGATGAAGAAGATGAAGGCTTGCTTCCTGCAAGTAGATTCCATTACCTTTAGATTTTTAATTGATTTTTTTTGGTGGTGGTAATGTACTTACAATGCACAAAAGATGGCAAATATTACCTGTACTGTTACTGTCTGCATTGTCTGAATAGTTGCAACTTTCGATGGAAAGAGAAGTTTCAAGAACGGAGTCTGGACTTGGATGGCGAAAATCAAAAAACTTCCTTGCATCCATGTCAGCACCCTGAAACTGTTGCGTTTGAATAAACTATGGTAAGATGAAATACTTAGGTACTGCAATTTAGCAGTATCAAATGCTGTCCTCATTTATTTGTTCTAAATCTATTCAAAATTTTAACACAATTGAAAGTCAGGATGAAAAGCTCATGATGCGGTATAGGTGGGCTGAAAAAAAGAACTTCAAGGCCTTGTTGGTGCTTATCTAGCATAAAACTCCTAGAGTAATGTCTCAACAGAGGGAAAATAATACATGACACTAAGAAGTGCGATACAGAAAACCAATCAGATAATGTACCTGGAACTTTTGCTTAAATTCGAGCATTGGCTCAGTGGATGAAAATTCTGCACCATATTGACAGCTCAGATTATCTGGATGCAGTGCATGTTGGTCCCTTACATCATATGATCTTGATCTGATATTATTTACATCACTAGCAGAGACCAGGTCATTCAAATTCAACTCTGAATTAGGAGCTGACCCAAGTTTGATGGAATCACGACGGGAACACTCAACTCCATAACTCAATTCCTTCAACTTTTGCTCCAAGAGCACACTCAAAGCATCACCACCTCCAATCACATTGTAGCCCGTTGAAGATAGGTTCCTACAGTCTGAGTCAAGCATGGCTCTTTTACCCTGAAAAGAGGGTGTGGATTCAGAACCTGATCGTGCCAGTGGAGCTGTGAATGTGAAAGAAACAACATCCATGCCTTTGTGACTACTATCTTCATCCCAGCTGAAATGTCTGTCCGCCACAGGATTATACTGAACTGAGTCCCTACTTTTTTCCATCACACCATCATCAAGAACTTGACTTTTCTCAAAGCTAAAATTTCCACTTATTGATCGTTTCTTCCTAGGATGATTCTTCATGCCCGAATATAGAACTTCAGTTTCATTGTTCATTTCCCCTAAGCCCAACTTTCTTGATCCACTTCTTGAGCTCCCTGTGGATTTACTTGAGGTTGTTCTGGTTCTCCCACAAGAAGGATCTGCTGACTGCACTTTCCTACCTTTGGAGTTAGAAACCAAAGGTTTTGAAGGTAATTTATCTTTACCCAGTTGAGAATTTTGTTTCTGATTGTTCTGTCTGAGCACGGTAGAAGCACTATTGGCACAAGATTTCTTATGTGAATTCTTCTGCAGAACACGTTGGCTCTTGAAGGGCTGAGTTGATTTAACTTCTCTATCTTCTTTAAGGCCTCCAGAGCTTCTACTCCCATTTGTATGCAAACCTTCCCTTTTCTGAACATTGACCTTTGCTTGGATTGCAAGTGAAACGGACCTGCCCTTGTTCTTTGAACTGGAAGAAGAGCCTGCTTCACTATCAACAGATGGCTTGATTGATACTGCCTCTCCTGGTCCATTCCAGCTCTTGTTTAAAGACTGTTCCTTAAGATTTTTGGCTGCACTGGATGGTTTATGAGTAGCTTCCACTTTCCCTTTAACATCTTGAACCTTCAAGGGTACTGAATTAGACCCCCCAATGACACGTGTTCTCTGTGTCGCCTCCACCTTCTCTTTGAGATCTCTTACCCTTATAGGTGCTGAAGATGACCCAACAAGAGGCATTTTTCCCTTCACGGGCACATGATGAGTCCCACCCTCAATGATTCTTGCAGCTGCTTCCATTATGTGTGCAGCATTCTTAGCTGGAATATAACCATGACTCTTGATAGGAGACATGAGTTTATGATGGGTCACCGGAATTGACTTGGCTGATTTAGGAGGCAACATTTCAGTTTGGAACTTCTCAATTGGCTTACTTATAATCCTATGAGGTTTTGGCTCCTCGGAATTCTTAGCAAGGTTTCCTGAAAGCACTGATTGATGATCATATTGGAAACCAAGGTTCCTACTATGGTAATGGACATCATTAAGTGATTGGGTATCAAAAAATGGAGTGGAGTAAGGATCAGAACAGCTGGATGTTGGCAAGGAATCTAATCCCATGAGTCTAGCAACTACATTGGGAGCTTTGCTACTTCCATATCCTTCTTCATCTGTAACAGATGAAGCACAACTGTAATCGCTACCACCTCTGATACTTGATCCTGCTCCAAAGTCATCTTCATCTACCTAAGCGCACAGTAAATGAAATGCAGAGATTGGATTCAGTCACCATACAGAATGACATGAATGTTGAAATGAAAGTTGAAATGAAAGTTGAAGCTTAATGCACTTGTACATCTGATAGATACATACATATAAGAGTCGTGTCATTGGCAAGTTTCCATGGCTTTTCTTTCCCTGCTTTGAGCGCTCTACAAAATTCCATAGATACATATAAGAAGAGGTAAACATAAAAACCATGATGGCAACAACTTGAATCCCAAAAAAATCATAAGAAACAAAACAAATTTCCTTATTCTACAGAACAAAATCATACCTGGTAAGTCTGATTTGCTTGGGAATAACTTCTTTCGAGATTTTGCAGTCCAATCAAAGAGCTGAAAGAAACCACCTCTTGTCGTGTCTTTATCACCTCCCATTTTCAGATGCAGCAAATCAAGGTCTCTTGAACATTGCTAAGTGAAAGAAGCAAAACAGAAACTCATTCCACCAAATGCCTGATTATAAGACAATTAAATATGTATAACAACCTTCTGGTCTTCCATCATTCTGCAAAATAAATAAAAAACATAGAGAATTCAAATCATTCACTCAGATCCTAAATCAAGTTACAAACTACGTCTCGCAATCCAAATACTACCATTCTCTTCAAATCGGAACACAAAAATAGTAAACCACTGGAAGAACTTAATCAGCTGTTATTCTTTTCTATTCAAGCTTGACTCATGACATCTACAGAGACCCTATGTCACCACACAAAAATTCCTATTAGTGTTAGAATATAACTATAATTCGGTGTTCAACTATAAGCTGGAGCTTTTAGTTGAGTTAGTCTTCTAATAATTAGCACCAAAATTCATAGCATGGATCAGAGAACTGTTGAGACATCCTCAAAATCACTCCTTCCAGCAGATCAGTTGGAGCATTCAAATAAATGGGTCAATTGCTGCCTTCAGCCATGATTGCTCAAAAGCATAGTGGTTGAAAGTAAAAGCACAACTGCAAGATGATTACTCAAATATATGGCTCCATTACTGCCTTCATTCATAGCAGCCTTGAGTCCTCAAAACTCAAAAGGTGTAATAATTGAAAGTACAAGCACAACTACATGATACTAAACCCCAAATCGAGCTAGACTCAAATCAACAAAACAAAAACAAATTCAAAATTTCAAACTTCCTCTATATTTTCTCTCACAATTTCTTAGCAACCAACAAGACCCAGAATAGAAAACTTTAAACTGAACACAAGAACCCATTAAAGTAATTAACTTGAAATAGAGACACGCCATTGAAACATCAAACCCAGATAAGAAATCTCACCCTTAGAGCAAGATATTACATGGAGACGACGACCCAGATTGACAAAAGCCTCCGATCTTGAGCCATAAAATGCAAGTAATGATGAGAAGATGATAAATGCAGGATTTGTAGATGAGAAATGCGGAGCTGGGAGTGTGAGTAGTTCAATCAAAGCAATAAATGGAGGAGACAGAACGTATTTGCTTTTAGAAATCGATGCAAATGTTTTTGAAAAATGTTTCGAGAAAACAATTGTATTTTTATATGTAAAAGGTTGTAACGTCTCTTTTCAGAGGAAGAGATTTCAAATTCTAAACTCAACCCATGTGGTCCTCCTCGTATTTGATACAGCTACCATCCGGTGACGGACGGACATGCACTTGTCCACGTGGTCAGATCTTGGGACCTTACGTGTCAGCTCGGGATTGAGTTTAGCTCCTCGTTTCAAAAAAGTCGAACACATGACTAATGGGAACGAGCGGATGAACGGGCCCATGAGTTGGGCTTGGCCTAACAGATACCTCCTAGCCCAGCCCATATTTCCTTCTCTAACAAACATTTACTTTGGAATTTTCAGTCTGCAGTTTTGGATTTGAAGGCACAAGTACAACTAAAGACTCCAGTGTATAAGAATTTTTTTATTCCCTTTCCTGAATCTTTTTTTTGGAAATGATACGCTTCATTCAATCAATGTTGAAACATTACGATAGTCAAAAACAGGGGAAGAATCCAAACAAACACGGGATAAACCCAACAAGTCGAGATATAGACCGAGACCCCCGTTCAACAGAGGTATTCCGGCACATTAGGCTAATAAACAATCTTCTAAAACAACAGCTAGAAGTAACACGGCAATAGAGATTCGTTCGATTACGCAAGTCCAAGGTTCTAAATACCCGGTCGGGTGGTTGCCTTGACTTGCGAGATGGTGGACCAGATACCCTTCACTAAATTATTTACTTCTTGTGTAAACATGTATCATGTAGTATCGTGAAATATATATAGTTTTTTCCTTCAATTTTTTTTTGTGACCTAAATTATTTGTGTTATTTGAAGGCATTTAAGTGGAGGGTCGGATTCGACAGGCCAGATATAAGGTCGATTCGTTATTGTCTCACAGTGGAAGTCAGATCCGGTAGGTTGATTCTGGCCAAAACGAACAAGTGGCAGTAGAAGAAAGGGCGAGGGAGGAGAGAGAGAAGAAAAGAGAAGAGGGAGAGGAAGATATAGGAGAGAGACGGGGAGAGGGATAGTGAGGAATCGATGACAACGAAACAGTCGACGCTTGGAAAGAGAAGGCACGTGTCCTTTTCGTCCCATTTTCCCTTTTTTGGCCCATTTGACGCTTCAATTGGCCCGTGCTACAAGTGCTTTTATAGTGGAGCTTCTAAAGTTCGATATCCCTCTTTGTTTCAGTAAGCCAATTCCAACCTTTTTCTATTGCTAGCAATCGACTTCCACTATCAACGACCCAACTCAACGCAGTTGGGCTCTTCTTTCTCCTGCGGCCTCTAAAATTGGTGACCAACACTAACTCTCGCAAACGACCTCTTCTCTGGAATCAAACAGTCACTGAACGTTGGAAAAAAAATGATCATTGACGTTGCCAACAATTGGATTTTGTAAAATACAAAGTGAAAACCCCCAACAGTAATTTCTGAAGATCAATATATATGTGTTCACTATTAAATACAAATCGTGTTTTATCGTGCAAACTACAAACCAATAAGAGCCTTTGGATTTGCGAAACTTGATGGTCCAAACACTACCAGCGTGCTATGATAATTTTATAAATAACGCGAACTTTCCCGCCATTCTGACCGCATTATACCGCGTGTTTACTACACCTATAACGCACAAAATATTCCATCGATAATGCATGTAAGGTATCAGCATCCTTGTATGTAAGGTACCAGCACCATTTTGTATGTAAGGTACCAGCACCCTTGCATGTAAGGTACAACCACCCTTGTATGTAAGGATGTAAGGTATCAACACTCTTGCATGTAAGGTACCAGCACCCTTGTACAATAGGGGGTCCAACCTCTGTTTGAACGCATTATGGGTGCGGTCAACGGCGCTACGGTAGCGTGAAAAAGTCAAAATTCAAACTACGTGATTGCATAATTTGGGCAATAGTATGTGAGGCGACCAAATCTGGACGACATGAGGCGCTTGTTGAGTATCAGCGAAAGACGAGGCTTCCCCAACACGACGGGGAAGCT
>JAYMSV010000891.1:0-14568 GCA_036897745.1 Erodium moschatum | reverse complement strand
CCGACACAGCGGCTCCAAACGGATTGACAATGGCCGGACAGGCCCTTTGTTGAGAGTTGTTGTGGTGGGCTAGGCATTCCCCCAGGATGTCAGCGTGCGTCGTCCTTCCTTGAGTGATATTGGTAGGGCTCCAAAATGCGAGAATACTGACCTCTGAGCTAGTAGGAGAATACTGAGCCGGTTCTTGAAGGTACCGCTGCCACCTTACATCCAGAAGGACGGTATAACCGTCCCGAAAACGTGGATAGTTCATGGAAAGTTATTATCACTATCCGGACTTTTTTTATGTGTGTTTTCTTGCATGTGATCCCCACGTGAGTCTATAAGCCCAAGGCAACGAGTACAGTTTACCTCTAAGCCCAATACGGCTCAATGAAGCATGGTAAGGCCCAATACAGTTTCGGCCGCGCTTGGTGCTTTAGCAATTAGCCTGGACCGCGAAGCAGAGAATCAGAGGGGTGAGAGTCTCGCGGAAATGTTGCTCCGCCACGTTCGCGCCGCCGTCGCCGCCGCTCGTCGGTTCTCGACGAAAGCGGTGTCTCCGGTAGGGGAGGAGAACGGAGCAACCGGAGCCGTATCTTCCATCCCGAGAAGACGTCGCGGCGACTCGCTGGGCCGGAGACTATTCAGCCTCGCGTACGCGAAACGAAGCGCGGTTTCAGCAATTCGGCTATGGAGAGAAGAAGGTAACACAGTGCGCAAGTACGAGCTCAGCTGTATAGTCAAAGAGCTCCGCAAGGTCAATCGCCACAAACAAGCGCTTGAGGTTAAATTCTTTAATTAGATCATCATTTTGTTAATTAGATGGATAATGAGTTTGGGGATTTTGATTTGAGGTTGTTTGTTTGTTTATAGTAGCATGAAATTGAATTTTATGCTCTAATTCTAAATGTAGCTACTTGTTTTAGGGGAGTGAAGGTTTATGATATTGATTTTAGCTTAATGATCAAAATGTGTAAGCTGTAATCACTAATCAAACTTGATAACTGTGTGTTCATGTTTACTGATCTGATTTGATTTGGAATATCAAGTTTCTGGTGAGAAATTAACTGAGTTGTAGCTGTGTTTCGTTCTGCCTTTAGCTGCCATTGATAATTGAGTGAGTTTTGATAGCTTGAAATTGAATTTGATGTTCTAAGGGAAGTGAATCTTTCTGATATTTTTCAGAGTTATATTATAGCTTAATGATCCAAAATGGGTAATATAGAATCACAAACCAAACTTGAAAATTGTGTTTGTATGTTTATTGGTTGGAATTGAGTTGGCATATCAAGTTTCTGATAAAAAAAATAACTGAAATTGTAGCTGTGTTTTGTTCTGCCGTTGATGTTTGATTGAGTTTATGACATTATTATTGTGTTGATGGCATCGCAATAAACGTTTCTTTATCCACGAAGAAGACTTCAAGTCCATAAGCTTTTCTTGAATATGCCAAAACAGTATCGAATTGGATATTGGTGAGAGTGTATATATCTCATCGATGGAGCATGATTGTGGTTAATAAGAAGAGAACTGTTTTTTGAAGTTTTAGCATTGTGGATTCTAATTGTTATTTTACTTGTCTGTTCTTGAAGTTGTGGATATATTCACTACAGGACTTTTGACCTGAAAGAGAACGAGAGAAAATTCTTACATTTACTTTGTATCCTAGATTATAGGAACTATGATTCAAAATATGTGATGGCATGAAAGAGATAGATTATGCTTTTCCCTTTATGTTCGCTTGTAACAAAAGCGAGTCAAGTGTAACTTCTATGAGGTTATAACTTAAGAATTTCACCGGTGCTTTTTGGTTGATAAAATAAAGGGTTTATTGCAAAAAAAAGTACCATGAGGTATACAAAAAATGAATACCTCGGGGCACTTCCTTGCAATTATTCCTAAAATAAATTACTAATAAGTTCTGTTCTTTGTGCTTACAGTTCACAATTTTGAGTTGATTGTCAATACAGATATGTGAATGGATGACACAACAGCCAGACATCAAGCTGTTACAAGGAGATTACGCCGTTCATTTAGATTTAATAGCAAAACTCCGTGGCTTAGCTAGTGCCGAGAATTTTTTCGAAGATCTCCCCAACGAAATGAAAGGCAATGCTACAAGTTCAGCCCTTCTACACTCCTATGTCCAGAACAAGGACACAGTAAAAGCCGAGGCTCTCTTTGAAAAAATGTCAAGTAGTGATTTCCTGAAGTGCCCTCTTCCTTATAATCGCATGCTTTCTCTCTACATCTCCACCGAGCAACTATGGAAGCTTCCAAAAATGGTTCAGAGGTTGAAGAAGAACACTGTGCCGAATGTTGTTACCTACAACTTGTTCTTATCTGTATGTGCCTCAAGAGATGATGTGGATGGTGCAGAAGATATCTTCCGGGAGCTGAAGAAATCAGAAATAAAACCCGATTTGGTGACATACAGCGCGCTAACAAATCTCTACATAAGAAGCTCGCTTCACACAAAAGCTGCTTCTGCTCTGAAGGAGATGGAGAAAATGGTTACCCGAAGGGATCGAACTGCTTTCTCCTCTCTACTTACTTTTCACACAAGCATGGGAGATAAAGAACAAGTTCAGAGGATATGGAAGAAGATGAAAGAATCCTTCCACAAAATAACGAGTGTTGAATATATTTGCATTATATCTTCGTTTGTGAAGTTGAATGAATTTGAAGAAGCCGAGAATATCTACACTGAGTGGGAATCGATTTCCATGACCGATGATTCCAGGGTTCCAAACATTCTTCTTGCAGGTTACATCAACAAGAAGGATATTGAAAAGGCTGAGAAGTTCTATGACAAGATGGTAGAGAAAGGCATTACACCAAGTTACAATACCTGGGAGCTTCTTACTTGGGCTTATCTGAAAGAGAAGAAGATGGAGAAAGCATTGGATTGTTTCAAGAAAGCTGTCTGTCGTATTAAGAAATGGGTTCCTGATAACGAGTTAGTGACCCAAATGTTCTGTAAGCTTGAAGATGCAGGTGATGTTGAAGGGGCTGAGCGACTGTTGATTACTCTCCGTGAAGCGGGTTATGTGAGTACTGAGATATACAAGCTGGTTCTGAAAACTTATGCAAGAGCTGGTAAAACTCGGTGTGATGTTGCAGAGGAGATGGAAGCTGACAATGTCGAGGTTGATGAAGAGACGCTCGAGCTGATAAGAGGAGCTGGAGAAATGTCTGTAAGTGATGTTTCGAACATTTGTCCTTGATTATAATGCATCGGTATAAGAGTTCATTACAAGTACCTCTGAATTTCTTGTTCTTCTGTTGAGATGAGAATGGCAATGAGGTTAAGTTAGCAGTGAGAAACTGAGAATGGAACTCTAGCATGGGAACATGTTGTTTGATTCAGGTGACAATGGGCTGAAAATGAGATCCAAAGTTCAGTTTGGGCCTCAAGTTATGGGCCTAGAGCACACAAGTAGATATTGCTACAATTGTATAAATCAAATGAAGTCACTGTCCTTTTTTATCAACAAGAAACCAAGGACTTCTTAAGTCATCTACTAGCAATTATAGTCGTATACTCATCATGGTAAGATAGATATTTTGATCACCAGGTCAACCCAAATGAGCAATTAAATCATCATCTAAAGTGATTGATGTGTAAGTACAATTCTAATAATCATGGTTCTGTCTAACGAAAAGATCAAAACTAAATACTTGAAATCCTAACGGACGACCTAATCTTCCCTTTTTTTCTTGCCCGAATCAATGGAGTTTCACCTCGACTGAAAGGAGAGGACTTAGGGCTCGAATGTAGTGAAAGGAAATTGACCTATACAATAGATAGCTTTCTTCGGCTTCTCCTAAACGAAAAGGTGGGTGGGACTTCTCGCCAGCCATTGCCAAGCGGAAAATTGCCGGATAGATTTCTATAGCAAGAGAAGCAGTCCAACTGAGTCGTAAGAGATTATTGGGCATGAACCGAACCACAAAGACAAATTGATCGTGATTTCTATGTTAGGAAGAGGCACTTGTATTTGAAGAGAAGATTTGAATTTTACCAGTCAATAAAAAAACTGTGTACACAATAATCCGTTCGCAATTTCTCCTTTTTTTCTAAATAAATTAATAATTCAACAAGAAACAAGAAATTCAACTTGCAATTTGTTTTGCCCTGCCTAAAATCAAGCCTACGTTCCTCATCTTTACAAATTACACTACAGGTGCAAATTTAGCTTCTTGGTACATCAGTTCAACTTCAAACACTCACTTCCGGCAGTTATAGACAATACCAAAACAGTCTGCAACATAATAATTCTTCAATTCAAATGGCCAAGTATCAAATAAATTTGAAGAGTTCTAGAAATTATGCACCACCTAGATGAGTACTAACACATCGATAACATTTTTCCCTCGACTTCAGTATCAAAGATGAATCAAAATTCAGGTAGAGAGAAAATTCATTTAATGTGTCCTTGTGATCAAGTCTCCTACAAAGCAGATGATGTTCACATCGCCAAAAATTTGAAACCGGTGCAGGATAGCTAACGGCCCCGGCCACGTCCGCGCCCTCGTCCTCTGCCCCGACCACGTCCAACAGCCCTCCCTGATTAGAAAAAGCGTAATAAACATTAATGATAGATTAGAGAAACATTTCTGCATGCCACAAATATAACAAAATAAGTGAGGGATAATTGCAAAAAAATAAAAAATACCATGTGTTATTCATTTCTTTTGCAAATCATAGCCCTCTTATTTCATAATAGCAAAAAAAAGTACCAAGAACTTGTATTATTGTTGCACTTTGTTTGAAAATAATATTTTTACCCTTCAAATTTTGAGAGAAAAATATAAATTTTCATATCAGTAATTTTCTTCCCCTTTGTAGCATACAAAAATGAAGAAAGTGCAACAAAAATCCAAGTTTAAGGCACTTTTTTGCCATTATCAAAGAAGAGGGCCATGATTTGCAAAAACCAAATAGCACATGATACTTTTTGCAAGTCTCCCAAATAGTAACTAAAAAAGTACAATACCTGCAGTTGGCTTCTTGGGCTTGACCCTAGGTGTCTCTTCAACCAGAAGTGTCTCCAAATTCAAGCTGTCGGGTAGAATATAGTAGCGGATATTGTTACCCCTCACACTCAGATGATCCAGAGTCACTGGATTTTTCCCCTTCACTGTGAGTTTCACTGTTTTCAGGTGGGTGTTCATACTAACATCTACTCCTGTAATCATCATAGAAATCAACTGCCAATTAGTCTAGTGACTAGAGTAATTCTGGAAGAAAACACAGTGATTTAAACATGTTTGCATAAATGTAAAGACTCCCAAATACACCAAAATACAAAATGAACAAATGGCCAATCAACATGTCCTTCTTCAAGACAATGTTATGAGTCCAATAGATTCACTAATGACATTTTTCGTTTTCTAATAGCATTAACAGTATTATATACTTGTACTTACTGATCATGGGTAGTTATTATTTATTATCAATAGTTAATTATTGTGATCATGGGAGGCTACATGATCTTTGTGTTAGTTTGGGACTATAACCCACAACTCATTCTAAATCAACTGGCTTAGTAGTGCACAGGTCACAATAGAGACAATCTATGACATGGTACTGAGAAGCTCACCTACCCAATAGTTATTTAAGGTAATAGTTTCTTCTTCAAAGATCGAACCAATGTGCTTACTTCATTGCAATTGAAGAAAACAGGTCATACTATTCATCAAGTAACCACACGGTCACTTACACAGAAGGTTTGTTGTTCAATGTTGCAGCCCGAAACCACCAAGCACGTCTTGTTAGAATTTTTCTTTTTAGCTGGCTAAGAAAGAGAGGGGTAATGGGTGATCTTAGAACACCATATGCACGTTTATTATGTTACATTTACATGAAGGAAAAGTTACCTTGCTCTCAATAAAGAGTAAAGCCGAATAAGACCATAGATGGACATGAATGTACTGTTAGAACCATTGCTATATTTGACAATGTGATATAGAACGCTACGGTGGCAGGCCTGTACCAACTATTAGCATGGTAATATCAAATATAGAGTATCTCCACCAGGCCCAAGACGCATGAGCCTAAGATATGGCTATTACTCAACCCATTCACATATAACTTACTGATGACCTAATCTCCATTGTTGCAAAATAAGTAACAGGGCACAGACTCATAAACAAACAATTCAGATACAAATAACAATGAGGCAAAGATAAAACCCCAATCTCTAAAAAATGCCTGCAATTTAGGGGTTTTGCTAAACCCTAGATTGAAACTATACGAAATTTCAGAAATCACTGTGAAATAGAACGGTACCTGTGATGGTGCCGTGAACAACGGTTCCGTTCTTCAGCTCGATCGAGACGGTCTCGTTGTTCAGCTTCATCAAAAACCTGCAAATTTTCATACCAGATTTTCAGTAAAAATGACAAATAAAAAAAACAGAGGATCGTCCACAAAGCAACGAAAAAAAAAAGGAAGAAGAAACATTGGGAAAGGAATTGACCTGACGAGCTTCATCTTCGACAATGGATGTGAATTGAGAAGCTAGGGCTCGAAGCTAACGCCACTGGAGGAAGCGGGAGAGCTCTACAACTCGAGCGGTGCGAGTACTAATGTAGACGACGATTTGAACTCTGGCATAACGACGTCGTCAAAGCTACTGGGTGAGGATGTAAATGTAGGAAATAATATTTGATTGGGCCAGCAATTGAAAAGGTCCAACCCAAAAAGATCGTTTGATTTTTTTTAGATATATATGAAGATTTTTCTTTGTTTTTTAGAATTAGTAGAGTTATTTAATTAACAAAATGGTATTTTTCGATGTTTTATTGTTTGAAACGGCGACGAGGAATTGCATTAATAATGTCAATCAAACCATACAAATAGGGTTGAGCGCCCTGAGAACCAGAATAAAATTGGGCCTCTCATAGGTGACCCGACGGTCTTGGACCCGTCAAAGTAGTCTATTTTCCATCTTAGACAAAGATAGAAATCCCTACGTCCTACCCTGAATTGGAAAAGGAAATAATTGAAAACAATGGAAACCGAAGCAACATGCACCAAACTAAAACAATAACAATAACACAGAACGCAAGAGAAAATCCTTGGTGTAGTCAAGTTCCCCCAAACACAGCAAGCAGGATCGGTCCCGGTTCGTGAGGGGTAGGCCACCAACCTTCTATCCCATGCTCCTTGGCCACTCATGGCTCCTGACGGGATGTTTGGCAGCCCTCGCCTGATTAGTGTCCTCTTCCTCCTCATCAGCAAGCCGGGTCATGAGGGTTATGACTACTTTGTCTTCGTCCAGGTCATCTTCAAAGGATACATCCCCGATTCGGTCGGAGATGGCATCCACAACCCCTCGAGAAGCTGGAGGAACGAAGAATGGTTGATTTGGCCCGAAAACGGTGCTCGGCTGATAGACCCGACCGTGCAAGGAGGTTCCAACGGAGGGTCATGACTAGGGAGCGGTGGGGAGAACGGCAGGAGATCCGCTCGGGCAGAGCCCCATCGCACCGATGGGGTCGGCGAGACTCGGCTAGGCGATGATGGACAACGAGGGGATGGGTGGCACAACGAGGCTTGAGAGGCATTCCGACAAAGGTCTATGAGCGGACGTGGCCTTATCGTTAATGGCTGCATCTACACGAGAGGAAGAATAGGACAAGCGTCTGGAAAAGGCCATGGAGACGTAGAGGCGTGCGGCGACTGTGAGAGGGAGAGAGGGAGAACCCCTATTATGAGAGTGTCTTAGACTTTTGATTCATTTGACTTAGTTTTTTTTGTTCCATTTAGAGTATTATTAATAGGTCTATTTCAGGCATTTTATCATTCTTTTTATCGGCAAAGAAAATTTGAATTAAAATCTCTTCTGAGGAAGAAAATGAGCACAAGAAGAACTAGCTACATACCTCAAAAACCCAAAGAATAACGTTGCCAACTGTAAAGGCATAACACATAACAAGAAACAACCAGGAGCATGTCATAAAAGGCACCTCGGAATACAACCAAAAGCATGTTATAGAAGGCACCTTAGACCACAACAACAGACCTAAACAAAGAATAAAATCTTACTGATGATAAGCAACAAATGAGCAAACATAGGGTAGGAGAAAATCTTAGGCCTAACTACCATGAAAAACAATAAAATAGGGTCTATTACCCGAATTTCACCAACACATAGCACAAATGAACTGTAAATAACAACAACAATACTGGCGACTTCTCAATACTCAGTTATACGATCCACCTACGTCAGATGTAGCCTTCAAGAGTGTTGCCAAGAGTATCAAACCTTACTTCAAAAACCAAGGGACGATATCAAACACTGCTCAGTCCTCACGAAGAGGACCCAACTCGGGCTAACACCACAGATCGATCCAAAGGAGGAGTCGAAACTGATAACCCCGAAACTTGTCACCGACATACCGGTAGGGGGAGCCAAAGTCGAGCTCGACAATCATCCACAAGGCCAGAAAAGGAAGAACCAACGCCAAACAACTCCACACAAAAAACCTTATCTCAGGAACCCACACAACTCGATTAACTAATTAACCCGTCGGTGACCAACACTCGCTGGCGATACGAAAAAAGAGAGTTAGTAGTACCCGACTCAAAATCTCCACCGGTTGAGAAAATGAGTCGGAATACTCCTAAATGAGGAAGGAGAAGATAAGGGAAAGAGTGGAGAGGGAGAAGACGGTCAGTGAACCACATCTGGGACCGGAGTCCTTGGATCTAGCCTCCTACCCTCACGACACCAACTAAAGAAACAAATCGGAAAAACACTCAAAGATGAGAGGGGAAAATACCTTGAAGCTTGAGCACACCACATCTCGGACACACACCTCCGCGCCAACTCCGACGACACCGAACTTGGCTTCTCCACGAACTGGACCGAGATCACAACGACGTACGAGCCAATCGTACCACCACCTGAGCTACGCTGGAGCATCTCGCCGTTGACTAACACCAGAATAACGGCAGAGAGACCCCAAAATCCGACACCTCTAAGGAGAGCTTTACCAGCAGAACGGAGATCCACCGCGACACGGCCAGATCCGTCCGGAAAGAAGACGAGAGCTCGAATCTTGTATGGAAACTAGATCTGAAACTCAAAACCCTCTGGTCCGAGTGAAGAAGGTGTCGAGCAGAGACCCCCACCACGCATATCTACCCACCGAGCTCCGGTAACTCTGAAGAGAGGGAAGCACCATTGACAGGCCGGGTAAGGCACAACAAAATTCCCGCGACCAAACTAGTTTTGGACCTTCCAGATCATAAACACCACTGTATGTGCTGTGAAAGACGAAAGAGAGGGCTAGCAACAGACGAATGAGATGAGCATCAGAGAAAGCAACAAGATCGGGCGGACGAGATAAGCAGCAGAAAGAGAACCAAACCTGAGAGAACAAATGGGTTAGAGGAAGAAGAGAGGAGGGAGGTCGCCATCAGCGACATCCATGACCGAAAAGTATGGTGTCGCCGGTGGAGAAGGGTTGAAAAGCTAGTGGAAACTAGGATTACCAAGAGAGGGAGAGAGTTGTTGAGAGAACATTTCGTTGGAGCTATTTTTTTTTATCAGCAAAAGAACGGATTTTATTCAACCTCAATACACTCCAAAGGAGAATTACAATCGATAGGAAGGAAGAGGAAGAGAAACTAAAAGAAACAAGAAAGCACACAGAGAATTACAAAACATCCTGAAACATTTTGACGGTGGCCTTAGTGCCATAGGAAAAGGTGAAACCCATCGATTTGCAGAGGGGCCAAGCACGTTTGACCTCTGACTTTTTCCTGAGAGAGCGAGAAGGGCTAACATCCTTAAGGGCACGAATGAGCTTCTGACGACCATTTCGAATCCTTTTGTTCTTCCGATTGTGGCGGGAGGGGATAGGAGTTGGAGCGACAGAAGGGGATGCCATGTCGGCGATGAAGAACGAGAAGCTAGCGGACCCGGGGAAGGGAGTTGAGGGCTTGGGAGGAGCTGGACGGGGCCTGGGCTTGGGATCTGAAACATCCGCTGGGCTCAGGGCCCAATCCTCTACCCCAGGCCCGGCCATAACAACGAGAGGTCGGCCTCGTGGATCGTGCAAACTCGGAGCACGCGAAGGTTCGAGATTAATAGCCTTAGAACTCACAGCGCCGACATTGGGAAGCGAAGCAACAACTCCCTCGGGGTTCACCGCTGGAGAAGCCGAGGCGATGAGACCGAGATCCAACGCCGGAGGCCGACCGTCGAGAGGAGCGGGAACTGAAGCGCCGGGCCGGAAGAGATCAGCCGAGTCCTCCTAAATTCAAGCAATTTCCTACACTAATAATAGCAGCAGCCTTTTGGGAAGCATTCATGTGGATCCAATCTAACTCTTGGCAAAAGATAATGGTGTGTGGTAACTCTCAAGTCGTGATTAATCTGGTACAGGTAGGATGTCTTTTGCGGCTCCTCTTGGATTTGTTATTTACTACTTAGCATTCTAGTTATATGTTCAAGGAAGTATAACTAGATTTTGTTCAATAAGGAAAAAAGGTGTCCACTGAATTGTTAGAAAAGTTCGTTCTTGTTCCAATCGTCACTGATCGAGAGATACATGATGCACTTTATTGTATTTACTTTGCGATTTTTAATGTGATATTTCATTTTATTGGAAAAAGAAGCATTTGAGAAACATTTAGATTATTCTCGTAATGCCATTCGTATAAAAGAAATGAAAATGGAATTAGGATATGTTTTATATATATGTATAAAAAAAAGATGAATACGTATACTCGGTTATGTACCATTCAATTTAGTTGGATTCTTTGATCGGTTGGCTAATTCAGTTTTGATTTTGAAAGTCTAAACGAACAGTGTATATCCTTCCATGAATAGAATATTTGGGTTTTGGCAAATCAATGTCCTTAATCCACAATAAACAAAAAGGGGATATTGAATTGCTGTTTCTTTTTTTCTCTCTTCCTGGCAATTCTTCCCAAATCATTTTCACATTCGCAAATTTCAAATTGCACAATGACTCAACAGAAAGCGGGTTCTTTGGCGCACAAAATGACCGTTATGCTATGGTAGCAATTGTTCGAACGACAGGTTCCGGAAATGGTGAGCCTTTTCTCTTCTCTGGGCTGCATTGTTCGTGGATTTAGGATTTGGCTTTGTTTCTTAGGAATTCAATCTCTTGATTTATGGATTTGATTTAGAAGTGTTGGGTTTGCTTTTTCTTTGCAATTGAGGGTTTACTTGGATTGTTTTTTTTTGCAGTGGACATTTTGGTAATGGGTTTTGCTCCCAAGGTCCAATTTGTTTTCTGCCTCTACGCTGTGCCAGGTATGTCCTCTACCCTTTTTGTTCTTGCTTAGGTTTTGTTTTTTCATGCTTTACCTATGTTTTTGTTCTTATATGTTTCACAATAGATGGAATGCTGATGTTGCTGGGAATGACCTTTTAATCTGAACCAATTTCGTTAGTAATACCTTGGCCTAGTTTGAATGGAACCCTTTTTTTTGTTTTTAGCTTTGTGGCAAAATTGGTCTTGTCTTTCCTACTAATTATTCAATAATAAACTCGTCCTCCCTCTTTGTTGTTATTGTTCTTCTTCTTCTTCTTCTTCTTTTAGGGTGTTGATTATGAGCTCCCACTTTGGGAATAGATGAAATGTGACCATGCGAGGTTGTTTTCTGTCATTTTAATCTTTGGTTTTATGATATGTGAATTGGCTGGTGAAAGTATGTCATGGGTCTTTCTTCTTCTCTTTGTTAAGACTTGATAGCCTGTTCGGTTTGATCTGAGTTTTAAAGGGTTTATATGTTTCATATCGAACTTGTTTAACATATTCATGGATTCATGGTTGATTTTCCTTTGTTTGATTTCTTATATTGGGATTAGGAAGTGAAAGCGGGTGAAGTAATTACTTTCCTTTTGTGCTTAGAAAATAAGTGTGGTCGCTTCTAGCGCCACTTATATCTGTGCTATGGCTGAAAGTAGCGGCTCTTATTTGGAGCTTCCCGATAGTGACCCAGACAACTTAAAAGAATCACTCTGTGCAAAGCATCTACTTCTGCAGAAGGTTTACTCAGAGCTGGATGAGGAACGGGAAGCATCCTCTACTGCAGCCAATGAGGCCATGTCAATGATACTCCGGTTGCAGGGTGAAAAGGCCCAATTGAAGATGGAAGCAAGCCAATACAAGAGAGAGGCAGAGGAAAAAATGTGTCTTGCAGAGGAGTCTCTTGCAATATTCGAAGACCTCTTATATCAGAAAGAAATGGAAATCGCATGCCTTGAATACCAAGTTCAGGCCTATAGGTATAAACTTACAGACATGGGTTGTAGTGATTTAGATATCCCCGAATGCAAACTTCCAGACAGAAATGATCCATTTTCGAGTGAAATAGGTTCTCTTAGAAGCAATGTACGAAGACATGACTCACTGCCTTCACTTGTCATTAAAGATACCTTTCCCAAGAGAAGTGGTGCTGAAAGAGATAGGTCTCCTTCCCTCATATCAGATTTCAATCCAAATGCAGATCAAGAAATGAACTTTCTTCTTGATTCAGATAGAAAGAGCGGAAATTTTACTGGTGGGGATCTCAATACGTACTGGGAACGTATCAGAAAATTAGATGAACAAATGAAAGAGATAACAGATGGTAAAATTTCACGTAGGGGTAACTTCACAAGCTCTAGGAACAGGTTAAGGTCGTGTTCAGTGCCTCCACCGGACGTGGAAGACTCAAGCTTGTCCTCGAGCCCAACATTAGATAGCATGGCCACAAGGTGGGATCCAATGAAGAATACTAAAACTTTGGTCGAGAAGAAAGCAGCTATAAATAATATTGCTTCTTCCTTAAACATAGAAAGCCTAGAAAACCGGAGGTATAGAAAACAAGTTGCAGAAGAAAACATTGAGTCTCAAATCAAAAATAAAGTGCCGCCTTTTCCAAAGAGCAAGGATAAGGGTACGAAGCAAAAAGAGAGAACAAGCGCCGAACGTCAGTTATCTCTTCCTTTGACAGCGAATAGTCCTTCAGAATGGCAAGTGGAGTTAGAAAAGCTAAGCCAGAGACTTTGGTATCTTGAGAACAAGGAAAAGGAAAATAATGTGAGCGAAGAAATAAGTGTGGAAGGGGGAACGGGTATGATGATGCTGAAGGAGGTATTTAGTCAACTTAATACGTTACAGGAAGAGTTGAGAAAATATGCAAACAAGAAGTCCAGCTATATGGATGAGCAAGGTCTGCAATTTCTCAGAGAGGTATTTCCATTTTTTTTGTTTTTCTTTTCTTGCTTTCTAGTTGGTCCCTCAACTAATACAAAAGTTGTCCATGTAACCTTTGATTTATCCGTATCATAAGCTCTAGCTTAAATTTGAAAAGATATTTAGGCATGTAACTCAAGTGTGTTGCTTGAATCTGCATTTCTTCATGCTTATATTTGCTTTATGGCATGACTGATTTACAGGCAATGGTATACTTTTGGCTGTAATCAAATTGGTACAACCCAAGTGATTGCCTTGAATTTCCATGCATCTCAGATACTGTCCACTTGAAGGTGTCTAAGAGTTGCTTTGGGGGTTTTCCCCTTGGAGGAGGTCGGGATGGATTGGATGGTGAGTATATATTTTGAACATAGGTCGTATAAAATGTACATGTAAAGAAATCACAAGGTGTACATTGAGAGATGGAGTTTTTTGCTAAGTTTTTTCCCTCTATAGTTGAGATGGTACATGTAATTGTCTTGCATTTCATTCTGTAATCAGTAGTGCTCTCTGTATTTTTCATCCATCTCTGCTTGAACAGATATGTAGCGTGTTGAAATTTTCTGTGTATGTGAAGGAAATTCTTTCTCAAATTGTCTGTCATATTCTTTGGAGACATAGAAGCAAAAGCTGAATGTAGTCAGTGTCTTAGATGTATTAACAATTGCAAAGAAAATATTTGTTCTTCGCTGGTTGCTTATCCTTCTCTCAAAAGAGGTCTGCACTGGGATGTGCAGAAAACATTGGCAGCAGTAAAATCGGCACAGGGGAATCTTCGGCGTGGCACCAGCGATAATTTTTGCAACTGTTTGACTATTTGAGCGGTGACCTATTATGGGACACTATGTCACAGGCAGTTAACGGTAAAATCCGCATCCCTTCTCGTTATCGCCTTCATCCATCGGCATCGCTACCGCCTTTCACTAAGAGTAAGAAAAAGAAGAAGAAGAAGAAGAATCCTAACATTTAGTGGACTCATTCGGTCATTCTCATAATTTCATTAACTCACCTCTCTCTCAATCTCAAGCAGCAACAATAGAGTAGTATACCCTCATTCCCAAGATGCATGTTCGGATGCATGTGTCGTAAGATTGAGAAGTTGATTGAAATTGGATGTGAGATCGACGATGAACCAACACTGGTGTCCTTTCTTTCTTGGCACTGCGACGAAGACAGATTTAGCTACCCTTCTCTACCATTTGTTTCTCGGTATAGAAAGCCTTGAAGTCATTTTCCTCTGACACATCTTTCTCGACACTACGACGACGACAGACTGAGCTACCTTTTGCCACCAATCGCTCCTCAGATAGCTTTTATGTCACATTTCTCTCTCTCTCTCTCTCTCTCTCTCTCTCT
>JAYMSV010000890.1:0-14568 GCA_036897745.1 Erodium moschatum | reverse complement strand
TGAGCGTCCCAGCCCGTTCCTCGCTCCTCCGCCGCACGTCCCGGTGAAGAGGGCGGCGCGTCTCCGGGAACTTCCTCCGCGAGCCGGAGAGTGGAGAAAACGACACGTCGTTTTTGTGAACTTGTTCCATGGATGAAGATTTTTTTTTTCTTTCTCTGGTGTGTGTGTGAGTGATCTGAGGTATTGGTACGGAGTATATATAGGAGGTGAAATTAGGAATCTATGTGGAAGTGAAGTATTTAAAACGTGCGTGTTTTGTTGGGGAAATTTATATTTATATGCCACGTGGGATATATTTGATCTGACCCACGTTGAAACGGAAATATTTAATTAGTCTCGACGTACCTAATTAATCGCACTTTAACGTAAGATGGAGATGGTGAAGCGATAAGTTCGAATCCTTTGAGGTAATGGTAATGTATTAATTATTAAGACCATTACTAAAACGATTGGGTTATATGGAGTTTTGAGTGGGGGATGTTAATGGGCCTTACCTTATCAGGCCCATGTGCAGTTTGAGAGTGTAAAACGATTGGGTTATGGAGTTTGAGTAGGGCATATTAATGGGCCTTACCTTGTCAGGCCCATGTGCAGGCTGAGGATGAAAAAGGTTTGTGGCTGGTGGGGATCGAGGCCCAGGCTCTACGGCCACAACGTAGAATTCTTACCACTAAACTACAGCCACTATGATGACTGTCTTGTATTTATGTTTTATCCATAGGTTGCCACATCTTTCTTATCCATTTCCACATTTTATGTAATGGGAGCATCTCGAACCTCTAACAAGGTTGCTGGCTGAAAGGAGGAGGTTGAAAGCCTATCAGTCGGCCGAAACAAAAAAAATTTGTAGTCACAAGACTAAAAGAAAGGGGTTGAAAGGAAAATACAAGTCATTTTTTTCACTTTTTGTATCAGTCGATAGATAGCGCTAAGGGTTAACTAACCGCCGACGGAAGGTGTCACCGACTGATAGTAATATTTTATTCGCTTTTAATGCTTTATCCCTCCTACTTTTTGTATCAGCCAGCTATCAACCCACGACACGAGATGCTCTAAGAGATAACATATGGATGATTAGAGAACATGAGACGAGTAAAAAAATCTTCCAACCCGACCATTAATTACTACCCAAAGTCGGAAAAAAAGGCTAAGCGCCAGTTGAAGAAGATCGACCCCTTTGTCTGCCTAGACCGGCCTTTCCCGTCCAAACCCATCTTTCATCCGCTCAGACCCGTATAGGCGTCCCACCCACTTTGATTCGTCCGACTTAAAATAGTCGACACAACATTGTAAAAATCGGCGCTTAAACGATGATCAAGACCGAATTTAGGACATTGGTAGTGCGGTAACCTCGATTGTTAACCGACCAACGAGGCCGTCTCAAGGCTCAGATGACTTATTCCAATAGTTCAAGAGTAAGGTTGATCTCTTAAACAGATAGTGAACGAACAACGACATAAAATAGGTCATACATATACTTCTAATTGTTCACCAACATTACCAAAATGGAACAAGTATCAATAACATACATTCCTAGTATTGGATTTGAATCACAACATTACAAAGTGCAGCATGCTATACAGAGACTTATCTTAAGCTAACATCCTCGGTGTCCACATAAATTTACACATGTTCTCCTGGGGCAGGCATATATAACTTCTCTGTTGTTCTGGTCACAATCCTCTTCTCATTTCTTATTCATCTTCTACACATCTCAGAGCGGTCAAATGTCCGTTTTTATTGTTTTCGTGGGCCGGAGAATCACGCTGGGGAGCGTGGCTAGTAGGTCGTTCTTACCGAAAGGGGTAGTGTCCGTAAATAACTACTTTGAACCCTCTACTAGAGCATAAACAACAGCTGTTCTACAAGGAGCGTATACCATGAAGGAATTAGGCCGGTCATCGTACCATCCGTCCTGCAGAAAATTCAAAACACTTGAATTTAGTAGGCGAGAATGGACAAAAATTCTAGGCGTGTATGGTGGTGAAAAGAGGTTTCTTACTTTGGTGAAGTATTCAGCACTGTGATCTATCCTTTTAAAGCCTCCGAACAATTTGTCATCTGAATCCAAGACAATCTGAAAGGGAAAAATGTAGTTCAAGCATTTGATGCGAAAATAATAGGGATAACTGCAAATAAGTATGTTGAGATAGAGGGCTATGAATATCTCTCAACACATCATACCAAATAAGTAATTATCAAAGAAGATGGCTACAACCCGAGAATGTAATTGTTGGTTCAATGACAACATATCATACCTTGTACTTTCCTGATTTTAAGCAGCCCACCCGGTAGTCTGAATAGCTTTGACTCCAATGGAAATTAAAGACAAAAACCAGGTCTCCCCTTTCAAAGACTATAACCCGATCGCCTTCATCCTTACGTGATATATATTGGTGTTCAGAGGTCATGAACTGCAGCAGGAATTAATCAATGAATCATTTTTTTTATTTATTAAAAAGCTGACAGTTGGTAGCATACGTTTAAATTAAAAAGCGAAGGATGACGTCAGCTATACTGTTCAGAATCATCAATGCTAGAGCAGAGGATAACGGCAAATGTAATACACCATCATTGGATTAGAAAGAGTAAATCAATCAGGTTAGGAATTAGATTAGGAATTGAGGATTAAAGAGTTTCTACAGAATGACACACATTAAAAGAAACGGGCAAGGACTGAAGTCACACTGACTTTTTTCCAATTAGAAACCGTTACAAATAAAACCATTCAAAGAGGAGTTGAGATGCTCCCATTTTTTCTTCTTTTTTTCTTTGATGGTTGATAGTTAAAACAACAACCAAAAGAAGATGGGCAGAAGCCATGTGAATAGGTGTATACCAACCAAGCTCCAAAATTAGGGAAAAAATGGAACAACAATTTGCAATTAAGACAGCAGTTCTGAAACATCTAAATCCTAGAAAGCCCAAAAAAAGGAGAATATACTGAGCTTCATGTAGGTCACCAAGTCTCATACTACCGGGACAAGAAAAGAAGAAGATGATGAAAACAAGAGAGGGCATTGCTCAAGCAATCCTTTTAGTTTTGTTGGAATAAAGATAACAACACATTTCACAATCTCCATACAAGGATCTAAAGAAGTAAATGGAGAACAGGGATAAAATTAAACTTGTATAAAACTTACACCATATGTATCCTCTAGATGCTGCATTGCACGATCAAACTCTTGCAACCCGTGGTATCTTAAATATTCTGCATCCCCCTGAATATGCATAGCCAAAAGTTATGAGAAGCATAAATGTAAGGGAAAATTTCACAAACGTGCTATGAACTTATGACCCATTTTCACAAAACACCCTTCAACCTAAGACCCCTTCACATGACTACAAAAAACTTTTTTAAGCTTCGTAAAACTCCAACGGTGTTAGATTTAACAGAGAAATTTTGAATTTCGGTCACGTGACAGCAAAATTTATCAAAATGCCAATTATTCCCTTGCAGAAGTTATTTCGAAACATGTTTGTGAAATCATCCCTATATGTAATCAGTACTAGAAAACTTCAGATGATGCAGAAGTTATTTCAAGTAAATCTCGTAATGAATATAGTTTTAATTTCTGATTCTTAAAAAAAACGATGACCAAACAGATATGGAATACAAAGGCATGCTTTCCTGTGAATAGTAACTGGCACTAGAGATGCAATGAAAGAGCTTACCAGATCGAACCTACGTCGGCATTTATCAAAACTGAAATTGTTCCCCTGGATCACTTCACCAGTAGTAAGTTTCTGCTCGCCCCTTGGAAAATCAATCCACTCTGAACAAAAGAGTAATAAAGGAATTATAACTTAATTCCTTGACAATAAAACAAATAGAAAGAAGTTTATTTCATTCACGATGAATGACAGCAAAACTCAATATTTGTTGTATCACAAAGACCAACATATCCTTACCAGGATGCCCGAATTCATTTCCCATGAAATTCAAATATCCTTCTCCACCTAACCCCATGGTAATTAGCCTGATCATTTTATGCAATGCAATGCCACGATCAATGACCGGTGTTGAAGGTCCGTCCACGGCCATGAAGTCATACATATCCTGAGAAAAGTAATATGATGTAAGAATATTGTTACTATAGTTGACTGCACAAATAGCTGGGTGTGGAAACGTGTAAACCAGAAATACAGCTCTGTAACCATTAAGTCTTTGTCTTCAAGCTTGATATGTGAAACATACTCTCCGACAAAATATATAAATCTACCCGCATGGAAAAAACGGCAAGGGAAAGCTATCCATGTGACATATATCATCTCTTGATTGGTTTGCTACAGATTCATAAGTGGCAGTAGGGATGATAAAATGACCCGAACCCGACGGGTACCGATGTTCGGGTTTGGGTCATTTTGCCATCCCCAACCCACCCCCTACTTCATGTCCATCTCCATGAAATAAATTATTAAGGAAAATATACTAAATTGCAGCACTTCATTATTCAACAGGAAAATATAAAGTAGTCAGTTTCAGGATATTAAAGCATGCAGCTGTCACATCGCATATAGGACTCAACCCTTAATAGTCAGTATTGCTCGCAAACAGAGAAAAAATTCCTAACCTTGTCCATTAACCAGAATGCTATTGTTTTGTCACCAACTAGAGCCTGATCATGACTTTCAGCATAAGATACACAATTTTCTCGCCACCTTCTATTGGTAAGAGTGTGAATAATATCACCCATCTGCCAATATTCATCCGGTTTCCTGCGCACAATGTAGACAAAAAGGTAAATATTGTCTTTAGGGTAAATATTGTCCACGAGCGAAAAACTACCCTATGTTTAACACCAATAAGATACACTATCTTTTGACCACGGTTGTCTGTTAGTTCTTCGACGAAATTACTACCCTTATGTATTCTCCACATCCCTCATTTTCACTCTATTTTTAACGGAATATTCCAAAATTTGTCACCGTGGTCAAAAGATAGTGTATCTTATTGGCAACTTTTAAACATAGGGTAGTTTTTCGCACATGGACAATGATAGGGTAGTTTTAAGCAATTAACCCTTGTCTTTTTATGGACACATGTGTTTTTTATTGAAATATTATAGACACATGGGTTGATATCAGGTATTCGGCAATATATATTGTGTCTTAAGTCAATATGAAATGCATGATTGTATCCTTTACAATGTCTAAATAGGTGGCAAGAATTTGATTGCTATTCTGTACAATTTTGACCCTTCATAAGAATAATGAAATTCAGAAATTTTCCTCAATCTAATCCTTTTTTTTTATAAATCATCACCACTCCAAAATAAATTATGTTCTTCTCAACCTGGATTTAATTTAACCACCAAAAAACAAAGGGATGGAGTAGAAACTAAAAACTATTTGAGCAATATTAACAGTTTCTAGAGAGACATACTGGAGAAGCTCAATCCATTTATCAGCAACGGCCATGTGCAGACGGTAATCAAATCCCACACCACCATCCTGAAGAGGAACGCAGAATGTGGGCATTCCACTAACCTGTAGATCAACGAGTTTACGATAAAGATAGATCGCCAGTGCATTTCTTAGCAATTTTCTAATCAATCTTGCAAAACAATTTCTAGCTGATAAATAATGATTCTTCTGTTCCACTATTTTTTAGCACTACATCTTATTTTATTATAATTGTCAAAGTTGTACAACAAGCAAATTCAACAGGGTTAAAGTAAAATTAACTGAGAAAAATCAAGTGATATAATTGGTAATCACAATCCAGAAAGTGTTGTCTGTATAATATCATGCATGATCTTATACCTAACTTAATATCAATATCATAACTAAACACTTCTTAACACTAGGGATCTAAGAAGTGATGAGTTGTTCAACTTAACAAATTACTATTGTTCTTCATCTACTGCATCCTGATAGCAAGGGTCAATATCACAAACCAAAAATTGGGGACTTATTAACGCGTCCTACCCATATAAAAGGAGATGGATGAATTATAACGGCGTAGGAAAATGCACTAAGGTGTTTCAATCTTTCCGAATGACAACTTACTGATACAAATTTCAAATACCTCCTCATGCACTGATGAACAATGATGCTCCTAGAATTTTACCATTATCATTAAACTCATAAGGACCTGAATACTGACAATTCTGATACAGACTCATTGAACATATTGTGTAAGTTTGAGTTTCCTTTGAGTTCCACCTAGCCTCCTTATGAGTTACTACGACATTCCATAGAAAATCTACCAGGCATGTTTTCCAATAGGCATACATTAGAAGCTAAACAAGAGCATGGCGGGATATAATTGACTCTTTCTGGGCATGACTACTTCCCTATGAACCCGCAATATAAATAAAGTTGACGAAATGGTATCGTAATATCCAAAACCCAATCAATTGAAGTCACCAATTTCATTATTGAGATGAATTAACTTACATCTTCACCAATGGTAACAGCCTCAGGGAAGAGCCCATGAATGAGATCGTTAACCAGCATCAAATATACAACAGCATCTACGTCGGTTGTCAAGCCAAAATACTCTTCGTAATTACCAGTAAAAGTTACCTGCATAGAATACACACAACAAATATATCAAATTAGTCGAGTTGATATAACAGTATTCTATCTAAATAACATCTAAAAGCATCCGTAAATAATACTTCCAACAGAAATGAAAGCATATGCTATTATGCATCTTTACATATTGATACTACCAAGAACATTATTTCCAAGGCTATATCTCACCATACCTAATTGATTGAATATCCTTATCTTGATTCATACCTTATTATTCACTTTCAGCACTATAATTACTTTTCTACTTTGGAGTTAAATTGTTTCTTTTTATTCATTTTTATAAGAAACACCTTTGAATGGAAACTGAAAAGGTGCAAGACCAGAAAGGATGAGGGCATCACATTGAATGCATTATGCATAATTCCACCTATTACTCAAATGTAAGAGTACTTTCAGCAAGGCTGGGGCAAAAAAAACATACCAGTTATTACCAGATTATGGCAGGAAACAAGTGTTACGACACCGTGGTGAGTGTCACACCATTTACAAATAATGAACTTAAACAGAATGATCGGTTTACTTATTCCAGAAATACAAAATTAAGTATAAGTTAGAAGAGCAAAGAAGATGCCTGTAATCCATGGTGAGTGTACATCATTGATGTCACACCGTCAAATCTGAAGCCATCAAACTTGAATTCTTCCAGCCACCATCTTGCATTTGAAAGAAGATACCTTAGTACCTACATTAATGAAAATGAGTTAATTGCTGTAGTCTACAATAAGAAAAAATTCTACACAAAATCTAACTCCATATATAACCCCTAAAAGTATCGCAAGATGGCACATACTTCCCAGCTTCCATAATTGAAGAGGCGAGAATCCCACATCCAATGATACCCTCGCGACCCAGAATGGAAGTAGTGACTATCAGTTCCATCAAACATGTTCAGCCCGTCCAACACATTATTTGATGCATGGCTGGATTCATTTCATATTAACAAATATTTATTAAAATGCGCACCAAGTTAATAAGATTGAAAAACAAATAAGTTGATAGAGCTCATAACAAAAAAGCCATCCAACATCTTGAGTGATAAAGCATCAAAAAAAAGTTTCATCAGACACATAGATTCATAGATATCACAGCATGCACTTTTCCCTTCAAAATCCAATTTTTGCATCTGTTCTTAGCATGATATAGTTGATGAACAAAATTATATGATGACTGGAAAGTATAAGAACAGCAATAAGATCATTGTAGTCATCAAGAACTAATCACTTGAAATTTTCAGGCAATGGATATTTGCTTCTTTAACATTTTTTGTTCGGTATTCAATTCCATCTAAAGAAGACTGACAGCAATTAGCAAACTCCTACAGCCAGATAACTGAAGCATTATAGTGGAAGAAAAGAGACCCACGAGTACAGTTAATATTTACGAGTTGTTAGATTCAAGTGCATATTGCATGCACGCACTTTGAATATGTGAGGTGCTTGGTAACTTCGTATATGCACGGCGAGAAAATACCACATACATAAACACCATAGCCAGCTAAGCATGATTATTATTCCAGCATGAATAGTTTATTGCATAACTTAAGTCACTACCTATGAACGATATCCATTAGAACAAGCAGACCGAGCTCATGAGCTCTATCAATCAGAGACTTCAGATCATCAGGTGTTCCACACCGACTGCTAGGTGCAAAGAAGTTTGTGACATGGTACCTGTATCACAGACCAATAAAACTGCAAGTTAATTGTATAAGACAACAAGCGTCGGAAACGACCAATTAACACCATATTGTAACCTAGATCGCATGCCAAAGTCATTCAGACTAAATGAATTAGCATAATAAAAACCAAGGATAATATCACATGCTTAAAAGAAGAAATTACCCAAAGCTGGCATAATAGGAATGTTCTTGAATGGCCATTAACTGAACAGCATTGTAGCCAAGCTTTTTAATGCGAGGAAGCACCTCATCTCTAAAATTGGCATATGTGTTGATCATTGGCTTCTGCATCTCAGAGTGTCAATGGGTAGTGTGAGGATTTGAGAAGGAAGTTCAAAAAACTACAACATAATATGAAAAAGGAGGGAAAAGCATAGTAAAATGGCACAACTTTCCCCTGTTGATTGTTTAGCTGATTAGAGATAGCACAAGCTCTCAGCACGAAAAGAATTTAGTTAAGGAGAAGGAAAATTAATAATCTTTGTTGGATGATTTTGCCTTTAAGAAGTTAAAGAGGGAAATAGAAGAAGAAATCTCAATTCGCTACCTAAGGAAAAAAGATTCATACCGTACTACTCATTCCAACGTGTGCCTCATAAATTCTAAGTGATTTTGGCCTCTTTGGCTGAGGATGTTTGAACACATATGTTTCCTGCCAATAACCAAATAAATGCATCACTAATCCTTCACACTATGCACACGGCAAGGTCTATGAAATAATTATTTCAATGACTGGATTATTCACAATCATTTGGTACCTCTTCTGGTGGATCATAATAGATGCCATTGAATGGGATCTCACCCGGAGCCTGAACAGAGAACTTTATCCAAGCAGGAATTGAGTCTTTAATGCCAGATGGGGTATCCATGCGAATCTACAGTAACAGAAAAAGAGTTATGCTGAAAGCAAAGGAAAATCGGTTCAAAAATAGTTTGTTACCTTTGCCTGATGATCATTTTATGACATTGCCATCAGGTTGTCAAACTTGCAGTTCATGAAAAAGAAATTACCTTCACACGGGAACCATGCGGAAGAGATGGAGAACCATCGGCATTATTTGGCAAAAAGATCTCCCAGACACCAAACTCATTCTGCAACAAAAAAACAAACAAGTGAATTTCATAAGATACTTATTTTTCTTTAAGCACTACAGATGTATCAAAACAAACAATATTTACACAAACCTAGTAGGACACAGCCACTAAGGTTTATTATGGAACTAGATATCATGAACAAAATTGAACTAATACATAGTTACTGGCTGTCTTCTCTATCCTAGATTTCAGTTGACTGGCATAGTCATCAAATCAATTGGATTTACATTCATAAATAAAAAGAGAATATACCCGGGTCATAATATCTGCATTAGGGTTCCAGTTGTTGAAATCTCCAATCAAAGCTGCTGACTGAAAAGGTGGAGAATCACCAACATGATGAAAAACAGAAATGACAATGATCACACAGCATTTAAATTAGACCAATTATTAAAAATCTCCAACTAAAAGAGGCATATTTCTAATGAAATGTCTAGACTCTCCATGATGCTTGAGTAATGTAGACCTCCATAGCCAACCCAAATTATGGCATTGTCTATCATATACCTGGAAAATGAATCCTGATGTGCCATGTAGTTCTAAAAGTTGAAAGTTCAAGTTAACACAAGCCTTCAGATAAGAAAAACAGAGATTACACTCTCTGCATTTGTATTAGTCTGCAGATTTTTTGATATCCATTAAATTATTCTCAAGGTTGCAATTGTGAGGATGATACAAGAGCAGGGTCAAAAGACTTATTGACCATCATCAGAACCAGTATAAGATCATCACTATTACCACTTCAAGCACGCGCAGACACACACACACATTTTCCGAGGTGTCAAGATTTACCATGTCAGGACTTTAACCTAAACGGCTAAACCTGAACTAAATATGGCCCTGATTTGATAAAAAGAGGTAGCTTTTTGTGAGAATAAAAAATGACAAGTATACTGAAGATTTGGGACTTGTGTACCTTAGCTCCAGGTGCCCACTCTCTGTAAGTAATACCTGTTTCACTGAAAACCAGTTGATACTTTTAAATGGCAATGCTTGAACCACTTGAACATAATATTTGAAAGTGTGGGTTTACTTTCAAATTATTTTCAATTGATCGTCTGTTAAACCAAGGATGAAAAAACAATTTGAAGTACAATAAAGTAAGGTGGAAGTGACTAGAAGTAGGATTTAATAGTGGAAAAGCAATCTATTTCAAAACGATGACACCTTAAAATAATTTTTGCAAATTAAACCATTCAGAAAAAACAAAAAGTGTGTATGAGATTGAAGCTCAATATAGTGAGGAGGTCGGACAAACTGGACAAAACACAACAATAAAGCTGGAACAGGAGAGGCAATAGTCATACAAATATAAGAATTCCTTCAAGGGATTGATTGCATGACTGGATAACAGTTAATGCATCATCTATTAAAGCTGAAAGTACATATCAAATCACAAGAATTCTAAAAACTGATAAAATATCCAAATTGTCTGATAACTTAAGGATAGCCATGGGAGGTAAGGTGTTAAAGTGTTGAGCTAGGCTGAGCAGCTTAAACCTAATAAACAAAAATCCAATGGCTGAAATGGGTATTATAAACTGATAACTCCCAACCTTACTTATTGAAGTGGGAAACAATGAACTTTAAAACCACGGTTTTGTAGTATTTTAAGATCACATACATGATGCCACTAACAAGAGGAGTTTTTATCCATATTGCAAATAGTATGTTAACAAACAGGGTTTCCTTTACAAGTTTCAATCATCACCTCCTCACTTGTGTATACCCACCACCTAATCATTGAAACAACTGTTGCTTGTGGATCTAAAAAGAATATTACATCTTAAAATAGTGCATATATGAGTAAACATGGAAAGTGTCTTTTTCATGCAACAAAAGAGAAACGGCACATTAGCATCAACCTAATGAAGCTAGAGGAAAGAGTCGCACCTTTTAGTGAAACCAAGCTTTTCGTAACCACGGGAAAATGCCTCTAAACCACCTTCATACTTGTCAATCTCCTGACGCATTTTTTTGTAGTGTCCATAACTGTATGTGGGAAATGTGCAGATACATCATGGAATAAATAGGTCAGTCTCCTCATGCATAACTCTAAAGAAATTACTTGTAAATCTATTGCTGAATCAGCTCAACCTATAACATATACAACTAGAAGACATGGCAACATTTTTACCGGTAATCAAGATGAGCACGGTAACTTTTCAGAAGAGGATCTATTTCATATATTTTCTGTCCCAACCCAGGTGGGGGAATAGACTTTGGTCTCGTTACACTGATGTCAATGCCTACTTTCCCTTCCATCGGAACTGACGTATCTTCGCTCAGAGCTTCATCAACACCTACATCTGATGAAGACAGAGAATCTTGGTCACTATCGGCCTCATCCTTGATCTCCTTATCATGTTCTTGTGTTTGATCATCTACATCATTAAATACCTAAAAGAAGAACCATCCAGGCAAAAGTAGACATGAATCAAGGAAATAAGATATAAACAGAAATTACTCTATTAACCAATCAAAAAGCTTGCTTCTGAAGTTACAGACAGTATGAGACACTAAGAGATATGGAAAACCGTCCAAGATGAGCTTAATCTTGATATGGATAAAGAAATATGCTTATTATAGTTGGTTACAACAATATCTTCTGCTCCTCAGACCCTCCACCTTCCCATCAAGAATAAAATAGTAGGCTTTAGTATGGAGTAGGAAACATCAGTTTCCATACGCAATTTCCAAATGTCAACCGAAATTAGATAAGGAGTCATCCATAGTCGAAACGAGTATTACATAAGAAAAACAGTTATGGAATCTGTTTAAGTATCCAAGAACTGTGAAAATGGATATTCTAGAGCGAAGCATAGCCACTTAGCTATTTAGCAGCAAGCAATTCTTATATTGTTGACTAAACTCAGGCTCCACACAACACGGTTATGGTACGCTATTTCTTTTTTGTTGTATCACTATATAAAGTAACTCAGCTATTAGCATTAAAGACTCGTACAAAAGCATTCAAGTTTCTTAAGTGTGCTTTGGTGCACACTAGGGTATGTACGCTCACGAACCTCGGGATCTTCTAAAGATGTGTCGGGAGTCTCCAACTGATCTGTTGAGGATAAGGAGGCTCCAACCTGGCCTCCTGGAACCAAGACTTTCTCAGATGCAGCAACTGTTGCAGATGGGGAATCAGAATCCTGTGAAGATTTTACAGAACAGATCTTCCCTACAAACAGAAATCAAATTGGTTTACACTATGCAGTAAGAAGCTCAAAATATCCTTCTAGGATCCCCCAAACAAGAAAAAAGATTCTTCATCATCATCCATAACCGATAAAAAAAAACATCTTCCCAGAATCCCAGATCATACATCAAGGAGATCATCCAACAAAACAGAGTATCCCATGAGACACCTTTAACCACATGTGATTTCTGAACAAAAGTAAGGCAGGGAAATAAAACTCAATATTAAAGGGATTCTAGTAGTGTGTTATCCACTGATAAAGATGTCAGATTACCACCACACCACACAATTAAGATACTGATGTTGCTCATAGAGCTTTCTAAAGCAATTGTACCAGACTATACATGGAGTTCCTCTGTCGGGACTCACTGTTTTTACTTGAGTGCTAAATCCGGTCCGATTCATCTATATCTATAAGAATCCACACTCCACAGCTCCTATGCTTTTCCTTGGGCTTACGCCTCACCCTTAATTTTACTATGAACAGTAAATTTTCTTCAACAGTCTCTTGTTGACATGTCCCCACCCCAATATCTAGCGCAGCCTCATTCCAAGGTTGACGTATACAACTTCGTTTCCAAAATCCATCAGAAACCACTGGAAATTTCTCTCCAATGGTTGACAAGCTTTATAAAAGACAAAAAGGAAGTTCAATTTTCAAGTTTCCTTAAAAGCTTACTCGTCTTCAAAATTACTCTTCCAAAAAGGTACTATTAATCTTTCTTTCATTTTCATCTGAACAGGGACAACACCAATGACAATTTCCCTCATCTTCGAATCCCTCTGACTTCCAAGGCCACTAACTAGTGATTGCACAAAACAGATATCAAATTTCAAAGAGAAACAACAAATTCGAACTCATTCTTACAATCCGACCCCTCCCCATCCACTACTGGAACCAGTCATAAACCCAAAACACCCCAGCTCAGCTCCATTGAGCTCCACTACCTATTCAACTACCGTGAATCGTCAGCCAAGGCACTTGTCCCTCAATTACGCGAGCTCCATCGAAATTCAACAAACAGAAACGGCCATACACACATCTAATCAAAAACAATCCGCTGATTCACATCAATTAGCATCCACAACCGAATCACAGAACAATGCACAACGACATTCAACTAAAAATCAACAGTTCGCCGAAATCAACCAAAAGAGCCACCACTCAAAACTCAAAATCAAGCAAAAAGAGCACAGCCCGAAGGTAAAGTGAAAAAAAGACGGAGAAGAGCAGAACAGTACCAGAAAGCGAGGTCTTCTTCGAGAAAATAGACAGCGAAGTAGCCCTCCGATCGCCATGGGAGCCGGACTGCGACAACAACAACGACGCCGACGACGACTTGTAGCCGGAGCCGGCGAATCGGATCCCCGGCAGAGTGTACACCATCGCTCTCCGGTCCTAGGGCTCGGATCGAGAGGAGAAGCGGTTCCGAACCAGATCTGAGAGGTGAGCTCAATGCGCCGGGAGGCGAGAGAGAGAGAGAGAGGAAATATCAGGAGCACGATATTGTACCGTTCGTGACACTTCACTCACTGGTACGTGTGAAGGGGAGAGGTTTGCATGGGTATGGGGTGGGTGGGGCCTACACAGATCCTTCTCGATCGTCCATCTTGGCCTGGGTGGTATCCTCTGCAGGCCGCCACATGGGTCTTCTGGTGTGGCAGATCAGGAATGAGCGGCCTTGAATTGGCGTGTTTTTGTTTGTCCGTATCGTACTCATTGTCGAGAAAAAAGGAACTTTTTAACGCTGTCATAACTTGTAACTTTTAAAGTGAGTGAATATGAAAAGTAAATTGGTTTGATTGTCCCAATTAATATGACTTTAATTTTGATTTAGTGGTATAGTTGTAATAAAGTATTGTAAGTTTTTTTTTTATAATTAGAAAAGGATTTACAAATATTTTTAATAGTTTTAATTTTATATATGTCAATTATTTTTAAATTATAGTTGTGGACATAAAATAAGAGACCATTTACTATAAATAGATTTGTCTAAAAATTAAAAAAGGGAAAACTTCATAAAGCACCACCCAACTATACACGTTTATC
>JAYMSV010000889.1:0-14570 GCA_036897745.1 Erodium moschatum | reverse complement strand
AACACTAAGGATGGTCCCGTACGGGTGGTCAAAGAGGGAAGGGTCTGGTGGCCCCGTCAGACTAGAGCCAGATCTGTTTCCGGCGGCAGGGCAGGTGGCCCGATAGGTTGAGGCGCAGATCTGGGTGGACTGGCATGACAGCAGGGGAGTAACCCCTGGTTTCCTTCGATTCCCAGAATAGATGACAACGTCGGGTCACGCATGAGGGCGGTCATTAGGGATCCACGAGGGTGGCCAGAAAAGGATCCTTGGGATGGTGATGCGATGGTAGATGCATCGGGAGAGACTACCGACCAAGGTTGAGAGGTCGGGGAAGGGATAAGCGCGGCCATCCTTCGTGTGGGCGAGGGAGGGTCAGAGACAAAGCTCAATCGGTGGAGAGGATAGGTGATGGAGACAATCATCGTGACTGGTAGGGTGGGCGGCAACGATATGTGAAGAAGGAGGGTTTAACCTTAATATTCTCTAGAGGGAACTCAGTCTCTCTGACACTCCCAAATTAAGCGTGTATATTCATATGTTGCAAACCATGCATTTATTTTCCAAATTCTAGATATCAACCATAAGTTCTCAACTTCATTCATGACTATTTTGTATGAATAACATTGAAGAACAAAAAATTAACTTGAATCTTTTACAGTACAAGATTAGAAACTAAAATCTGCTAGAACTGAACTCAAAATTAAAACACTCTAAAACAACCATAACTGGTAGATTCTCTTCCATCCATAGGTCTTTTGGAATATCCTGTAAGTACCCATTCATTCCGCACCACCAAAAACACCCAATCCATTAAACCAGAATAATGAGATTGAAAACCCGGAATCAGAAAGAGTGTTTTAAGCAACTTATAAGGTAGATCACAGGACTCGAACTTGTTCAAAAACTTTCATGAATAATTGGGAGAGGGGAAGAAGAAGAGAGAGGGGCTAATAATGTTTAATTATGAAATAGGGTTCGAAAAATTTAAGATCCTCAGAAAATATAGTCATGCACTGCACATGTAACCATTTTCCATTCAAAGCCAGACGGAAAAGAATGAAGTAAGGTACCCAACCGAATTTTATAGTTAATGTACCTTAAGTGAAATCCACGCCTATCCTATCATTTTATATACATGCCAAAACATTGCACACGACCCGGACGTTGCAGTATGAGCTGCAAATAAAACAAACCATATATGACATCTTTTTTATGGTCAAAGACGAATGATATTCATCTGACAATGTTCTTCCACAACCTGCTTCCACTTATGATAACCCAACTTCACAGGGAAAGTCGACTTACAAGCGCCAATCATCCTTTAAGTAATGAAATGAAATGAAATATTGCAACATACTCCAAAAAAGTGGCATACAAGAGCAAAATACAACACCCAAAAAAAGTCAAACAATGAACAAAGTGGCAGGGCAGTACAACAATCACTTCCAAGGATGTTGGGACCTAAGCATAGTACACTTGATAACTATCCTCTATGTATAAACTATACATGTAGCCCATCACTCTCCCAGTCACTGGTTGGAAAAGATGTGCCACACCAATGCCTGCCAACCCTCCTACCATCATGGCATCAACCTCAACAACATTCTCACATACCATGGTATTTTACATTCTACACATTGCTTGTACACTTATTAGTTCACCTACATAGTTAGAAGTGACATTTATCTCTTTCCCCTTCAACGAATCCATCCCACTAAAGACATACTTGCATAGGGATCTGTAGTGGCACTACACCGGAGAACAATGATTTACTGGTCATGTTCCTTTCACTACTGTTTTGAAGTTGGTTTCCCCACTCGATTCTTCCAGATGCTCTGCTTAGGGATATTCAAATTAGAATATAAAATGCAGCATAAATACATTCATTTACTAAACAAAAGGTACAGGTCCATACCAGAGGTTCATCATCTGAAATTTCAGCATCAGAAGGGTTTGAAGATCCATCATTAGATTCTTTCTGAGGTGTTGCATTTTCCCCAGGGGATTGGGTTTCTTGACATCCTTTAGAATCTGATTTGCTTTCTTCCTGAGCTTCTCGATTCTCTTCAGACACTGCTTTGTCTTCTTCCTGGGCTTCTTGATTTCCTTCGGAATCTGTCTTCTCTTCCTTTTTATCATCTTTATCACTTAATTCATCTTCTTTTAAAGCCTTTTCTTCTTCACCTTTTGTAGTATCCAGCAGTTCACTGTTCAATTTCTCTTCATCAGATTCCTCTGTGTGATTGTTTGCCTCTGACTCTTTTCCTTTGGAACCCGACTTCGCTTCCTTGTCAGACTCATCCCCTACCGTTGCATTCTCATCCATTATTTCATCATGATCACCTTCAGAATCACCTAGGAAGAAAATGAATTAAAGAACTAAGAGAAGTAGATAGAAATTGAACTTCACATCCTAGAATAACTCGCATCTAAGATATTGGCCAGAGATTGATTTGTGCCACACCTCCGCAAGAGTCATGTTCAATGACCTATTATACACCTACACAAGTACTAGACATGCAATATAGTACCTGTTCAGTACGTAAAATCTTGCAGAATAATATTCTCAACTTTGTGATTTCAATTAAAAAATGAATAATTTCAACCCCAGAAGTTGGATCTTGTAGTGAAGAATAGAGCAGATATGCCCCCGGTAGCAGCAACATCCAGTACTGAATCAGAAGAGATTCATTCCACATACTAAGAATTCAAGAATTAAGGTGGCAGACATGACCATAACGAGCTTGATAACAGCAAAGCAAGCATTTTAAGTAACAATGCGCAAGAGTGAACTTAACTTTTGAAATGCATAGACAACTTACCAGAGTTTATGGAATCAATTTTGGATATTGAGGTAGGTTCAGGATCAGATACATCAGAACTCTCCTTACTCTCAGATACTTTTGTCTGTCTACGCTTCGAATTTTTCTTTGGAGTTCTCTTCCCTTTAACTCTGGAAAACAAATACTATAGATCAGCTCTCAGTTCATATGAGAGAGAGCGAAATGAAAACTGACACTGTCATGTGAAATAATTTACACACGTTTTTGATGATCTCTTTTTCGTTTCTGAACCATTAGAACTCTTATTTTTCTTCCCAGGTGACCTGCGATTAATTGAAAGAATGAAACAAAAGTGGAGGATCCAATTGCAGAAATAGACTTCAATTAGCAATAACCTAAACGAAAGTACTAATAAAAACAATAAAAGAAATAGTAGTTGAGATTGTTTTTATGTGTGTATACACAATCTAAGATGCAAATAAGAAGGTAAGACTTACATTTCAATAGTAGGGGAGCCTTTTGATGATTTTAACTTCTGCATATGTTTTCAGGAAGAACATGTTAGAACTTAGAACAGAGTCATATTATTTTCGTAAATATGAGCTGGATTTGATTTATCTACAAGGAAAAACATGAAATAATAACAATTCTAGACCTTTGATGACTTGTGATCATTATTAACAAGCTCCCAACGCTCCTTATCTAAGCTGAGCACTTCAATATCTCCATCATCATACAACACCTGTAATATAAACAGAGGGGTAAAATAATTTGACAAACTTTGGAAAGTGAAAAATAGACATGCAAGCAGTGAAAAAATGCAGAAGGGAACAATGAAAGTGTAGCTTACCACATGTTTCCCTTTTATAGGATCATATGACTTCACAGTGCCTTCATAAAACCTGTTGAGTGTAGCAAGAAGCATGAATGCGCAAAAAAAAATTAGGCAATTCCTAATCTAATCATAACCTATTGCATGATGAATGCACTAAATTGGACTTCCCTTTACCTCTTCTGTAGATGAATAACAAACTTACAAGATTTGTAAAAAAGTCATGCTGAGGGTTATGTTCCAAACATGATTTACAAATAGATCAAATATTCATTTGCTTCAAGAAAATTATTTACTACCAGAGTTTTATTTTCAGACTTTCAGTTGCACTGAAGCATTCCCTGAGCAATAAAATGGATTTTAGTTTTGTGTTCCTGAATGGAGAATCTATTTAGATCAGAATACTTGGAAGACATTCACCATAAGAATATTTTTCATAAAACAAATGGAGCAAAATTTTCAAATCTTAATTTATTTTCTTTGCTATTTATTTGAACCAATGATAGTTCAACTCATACTATGCATTTAGAGATTACTCACTCCTTGTCCATTGGCCACCAAACTTTTATTCTGCAACTAATCAAGTCCGGCAAGTCTCTTTCATCATCCTTGAATGAGCACTGTGAAAACAAATGGTTACATATTATTTTAGTGAAACAAAAAAAATACTTCATTTCGTGCATACAATCTTCCAAATATCAGTCTGACAGAGAGGGAAAGAGACTGAGAGAAGCAAGGGTGATGATAGATTACAAAATACAAATGGAAGGACCTTTTACAATTATGATAGAGATACATTTGCAATAGATATTATCAAATATGAATGAGAGAAAGGTCAACCTTTGCTAAACCAGCAATGCTTCTTCTTTTACGTTTCTTGCTAGATCCCACAGATGACTTAGAGTTACTAACTGCGTTAATCTCATCAGTCTCCGTTAGCATATTAGGTTTCTGCCAGAGGAAACATAGAAGTTAAGACATTAAGTGCTAATCAATCCAGTATCAGACTACATAATGCTCAAGCAAGTAGACCATAAAAGTAAACAAGCTCACGTTTGAATCATCATCATCATCATCATCATCAGTATCTTCAACTTTTGGTGATTTAGCACTACGGCGCTTATCAGAACGTTTTCCTTTACATTTCGATAAAGCAGTTTTTGGGACAGATGATACCCGGTAATCTGACTCTCTGCTTTCAAGGATTTTCTCCTCTGAATCCCTGTCCTGTTTTGGGGATTGAAAGGATCTCCCTGTTTGTAGTGTAACGCCTTTTGAAGCTGTGGCAGGAGACTTTGAAGTATTTACTGGTGATTTGAAAGCATTATGAGCAGACAAAGACCTCGGACGTTTAGGAACTGGAGCATGCACACCATAACTACCTTTTCTTTTTTTGTTCTTCGAATTGGTCTTTGATTTCGTTTTTGGAGAGTGCTCATGCCCATTGCTTGCTTCAAACTTATTGGATTTCTCACGATCATCAAAATTTATTTCTCTCACCATTCTCAAGATATCAATATCATTTTCAGCATTTTTACTTTTATTTGGCGAAGACTTACTCTTGGCCCCTTTTCTAGCTTTGGATCCCTGGGATTTCAGATGTTTGATTATTTTTCCCAAGGGTACTTCATTTCCATCTTTGTCGCTGTCTTTTGTAATGTCATCCTTGATAATTTCTGTCTGAACCTGATGCAATTAGAAAGATAACTGGAGGATGTTAGCAGCAGAGAAACGGCATAATAAAGATGAAATGTTCTTAAAACCACTACTGAGCTGCAGAACATACAATGCCATTGACGTCAAATTTTAGTGATTCAAAGTGTGCTAGCACACTCTCATCAGACAACCATGTTTGCCCTTCACTGGCCATTCTCCCTTGACCCGCGGTTTGCCCTGCATCTATCATCTGCACTTCATTGGGCGTTTGTCCTTCACTGGCTGTTTTTTCTTGGGTGGTTTCTAACCCTTCATTGGCTGTATGCTTTTCACCAGCTGTTAGGCCTTCATTGGCCGTTTGCCCTTCACTGGCCATTTGCCCTTCACTGGCCATTTTCTCTTCACCCACAAGTTGCCCTTCACTGACCGTTTTCTCTTGACCGCTGATCTGCTCTTCACTGCTCATTTTCTCTTCACCGGCAATTTTCCCTTCACTGTTCATTTTCTCTTCACCGGCAATTTTCCCTTCTCTAGTCATTTTCTCTTCACCTACAATTTGCCCTTCACTGCCTGTTTCTCCCTCACAAGCCTGTCAAGCAGTGCAATAATGTTAATGTAAATACTACCATGTTTAAGAGCCAAATATACTTTCCAATGGCAAGAAGTTGTCACCTTCTTGTACGTACTGAATCTGTTTCCCCAATTTAGTGATGTAATGCAAATGAACTTTTAAGCAGAGAAGAGTTACCTTAGATTCGCTTCCTTCTTTCTTCTCACGTGATTTGTAGAGCACTGAAGGCAGAGAAATCAATTTGGTCACATCTTGCAGATTGTCGTCCTTTTGAGTTAAGCGTTTGATGATTGATAGGCCAAGGTCGCATACAGCATATGAACTCTGAAATTTACAGCAACTGAACATGTAAGATAGGAATTTTTTTTTTTTTTTGCTTCAGTTACACTGTTATGAAATACTTCACCACAAATAACCAGTACAAGCAAAAAAGGGAAAGAAATAAATGATATACTTATCTCCAACCTTTGATTTTTCAGCATCCACTACATCTTCTGAACACTTGATACTCTTGAAGACAGAGACTATAGCACAAATACTCTCTCTGTCCTTGATGGTGCCAACCTCAGACTGGCCATCTTCGCCTCCATTCAGCAACATAGAAATGAACAGGTACAATTGCCTACAAACAGAAGGCACTGTCAGTATGTAAATACAAACACAATGGAATTATTATAATACAACTATTAGCTACAATTTTAAGCAGTAAAACAGACAAACAGTAGTAATATATATGGGTTGACAAGATAAGCATGGCAGATCCAACTAATAGGAACAAGGTTTTCTTGATTCAGGATTATGATTACCATCAAATGAAGAATCCTTTATTTTCTTTCCTTGAATTTTATCGTCAAATCAAAGGGTATCCATGTATACATTGCAAAAAAGCAAAAGGTCATAATGTGTATTCATATACCTGTATATTACTTCAAACTGTTTCACATCCTTGCATTCATCGACATTAGGACACGAATTATGGGCTAGGGCATGAATCAGATAAGGAAGAATATATTCAGGAAAAGTCATAGGGGTGTTCATATCAGTCTGCATAGAAAATTGTCGTGCCCTTGATTGATGGCAGAATCGAACAACATCAGCTAATTTTTGTCTTCCCTGCCATTTCAAACAGGATACATACAAACATGCGGAGAGGAAGATTCAGAATTTCTGCATTTCTGATACAAATCATATATAGTTGGCATTGATGTAAACTGTAAAGGTACCTCTTCAAATTCTGTAGGACCCGATCCAATTAAATTAAGTACAAAGGCTGCAGTATATTTTGCATCCAATAACCTGTCCTTGATATATTGGTGAACTTTGCTGAGGAATATTTTTCTGACTTGAGGAAAACTAATCTATAAGACCCAAAGATAAGAGCATAATATTCATGGAAATTAATAGAGTTGTATTCATGAGGTGAAAAAGAAAATTAAATTGTAGATGGGAGAAACGTCACAGAAGAGAATTCTACCTCTGATGTTCTCAATGTTAAGAAGAAAACATCAATAGGTATCTTATGATCCCACTGCCTCGCCAGACGAAGAATTGCTTTAGCAGAGGCAAGCCTCAGATGGGCCTTATCAACTAAGCTGTCAAATTACCAAATTACCGCATGAAATTCCAAGCACACAGTATGAGTAATGCTGTTTAGCCAATTAATATAGACACATTGTTAATATAACGACTGTAAAACCCGATTACCTTGATTCGACAACATCAGAAATTTCTCCAAGAGAGAGTATGTTTTTGAGGATTTCCAAAAGACCATCAATCCCAGGACGAAGATGAGCATCCTTAATGGGCAAGTAACTCTTGACCAATGTCTTAATGCCAAAAATCTATATAAAAACAAAACCATGACGTGATACTGTATCACTGTAAGATAATAACAGAAAATTATGATACCATGTTGAATCCTGGATATACTATCAAAACAAATCATCATTAGAAAAGTAAAATAATGAAACAAATAATTCTAGAAGAAAAATAGAACTCTGGCAAATGCAACCAACCTTCAACATACAAGTTTCACTGATGTCATCCCATGATGCCTTTTTTCTGTCTTCTGGTTTCTGAAAACAGATAAAAGTGTTTCAGAACGATGCCTACTATCAAGAAGAGGTAGATACAATAACTTCACACGAGGTTAATGGATCTTCAAACACATACAGTGTTGCAATTTAGGATCTTGCTTTTTATAAAATCTTCAATTTCACTCTCTCTAGTTTCAAAAACTGGCATTGCAGTTTGAGCGATACATCCTAGAGACTGTAGTACAGCAGGTAAACGAGTCTTCTCTTCCAAAATATCCACAAGCCGCTGCAATTGAATTAACAATATGAGACCTTCTATGTTATAAGAAAAACTATGGTGGCTCATGACAAAGGAATATAGACCTTGTATAAAACAGACAAAGATTTCAGTCCATCATCCTTTGTAATTGCAGCTAATGCATGTACAGCATACTTGGCCTGTTTACGGCTACCTTCCAAACATAGCCTCTCCAGTATAAGATCTATGGAACTGCAAATAAAAGAATACATCAATATAAGCATATGCAAACGAAACATGCTATAAAGCGCCAATAATTCCAGAATTGTACCTTGATGACAATGCCAATTGTTCTCGGATGGTACCACCAGCTTTAGCTAGAACTTGCAGAGCTCCTTCTTTTATCATTTCATTATCATCTTTCAGAAATTTGACAAGTTCTCCTTCAACCCCACTGAGTAGCGAAGGACTGAAGTTTGCGAGATTCTGAAAATTCATCTCAAGAGTGAAAATGAGGCTTTGAAACTTATTGCTAGGATAAGTCCAATGAAGTGCTAGAATCTTAAAACTAATGGTTTACAGATAAATATGAAGGCGTGAACTCTAAGCTTGCCAGATATTCATGGTAACAGTTACAAGGCAGACATCAAACACTTTTCCTGATTGTGCATATAAGACAAGGAAGATGGATAACTGATACATGCTTACCACCAATATATTCATGCAGGACAGAATATGTTGTGCATTGCCAGCAGATTTATTTGCATCAACCTCCAGAAGAAGTGCTTTCACGTGCTCCTTGTTGAAAAGCAAATATGAACATTTCACAGATAGTGTCCTTAGAAAATCATAGAGGTGATGTTCACCACCAAGTATCTTGAGCAAATCTTCCTGCAAACAAAGATACAGGCATTAAGAAATGTACACACAAATCTTCACAATGCAATTTCTCAAACCCTTGACCTATGTCAATAAAGGCATTGTTTCTTTGGCTATTGAAAACGTCGGCATATGAATGTTACAACCAGTAACTTCGATTTGTTATTAGTAGACACTGAAATTTTTTTAAATATGACAACAAAAAGTTGGTTACTGATATCAATTGGAGACGATTAGATGTTTAACCTGACAACATCAAGCCTGCAATAAGAGATATGTTTGCAGCCATAAGATGAAGACAGGACTGACAAGTTGATAAAGAAGTGACAGCGGCAGAAATAAGGCGTTGCTAGTGTTGACAATTGGGGACATGCAGTAAAGATCCTATCTGCTAATTTACGTATGATGGATATTGAGTTATGAGCCTCAAGTAGGTAGTGATGACAGTAGCTCACAGCAACATTAAGATGGGGCCGTAAATGGAAATAATGACAATAATGGAGCTTTATTTGAAATAATGAGGCATTTCAGGAGCAGTAAAGAGCAGCTTCTTAGCCCTTTCTGCTTTTCATTTTACTGCAAATTCGTATTAGTAGGCCACACACATGATATCATCATCGATAAGCTTTATTGGTATATAACAAAATCAAAGTTCTATGTTTGGTGAGGATCAGGACTCCATTCAAACATGAATCAACATAGTCCTATCTGGTTTTCATTGTACTTCTTGAAGTATGTATACTTAGAATACCTTCCCGTATCTTAACACCTACCTGATAGTTATGAGATTGAAGCAAACTGGTATCTGGATCAAGCAGACTTGTTAGAATCTTCCAGATATTAGCATCTTTTAGTTGATCAAGTATCTGAAAATTCTCCTCTGCCTTAGCAGGATCAGAAAATGTGCGAGACATTACTCGGAAGCAGAACGAAATTTTTTTGGGGATCTCAGGAGCATCATCATCCTGCACTAAGAAGAGAGTCAATCTCTCTGTATTTCAAGAATGAATTTAAGAATTCAACTCTAGGTCAAAGTTAGAGTACAAACCTGACACATGTGCCTAAGAGAAAGATACCTTTGCATCTCCTGTTGCAACCTACAATGCACGAGAAAATTTCCTGAATATCAGTGCATAATTAACATAAGCATGAAGGAGTACGGGATTCCTAGAAGTCATGAAATCCTTTTATGTCTGACCTAAGCACCTAAAACAGACCTTTGTTTCTGTTCCAAAATCTTCTCCAAAGCCTTGACCTCAACTCTGTCTAATCCTGAGAATACCCTCACCCAATGCATAACTCTGTCTTTGATTGGGAACTCAGTTGGAAACAGAGACTCGCATAAAACGGATTCAATTATTTCTGACCTGCAGCACATATAGAAGCTAAGATTAAGAAAACGGTAATCACTTGTTCTAAAAACATCCACTCCATAACTCTTGTTCGACAGACTTCGTTAATTAGTATAGACTTGAAATTGTTCAACTTTGGTACAGAGTTGATTACATGCACTTGAAGGGAAGAGAAGCAAAAAGGAATCCCGAACAGGTTTTGAACTTGGATGGCATACCTGAAATCTTTGTCGTAAAAGCATCTCAGAATCTTCCCTGGAATCCAGTCGAATTCACCAGGTTTGGTTGAACCATCACAGCACTTCAAACAATAAAGTTTGTGTATCTCAGCCAGCCTCTCTATTGTATATGTTTTAACAAGTAGCTGGGGGTTTAGATTAGAAAAGACATGTTTAGAAAGTTATACATGTGAAACATAGGATAGCAGGAGAGAGAGAGAGAGAGAGAGAGAGAGAGAGAGAGGAAAGATGAAGTATATTTACAGATTTGTCTCGAAGGCGCTCTGCTACAAGTTTTACAGTGTCAACTGAAATGGAACTCAAAGCACTACAAGCCACATCACAAACCACAGCAACAACTTGTTTTCGAATACTTTCATCATAGTCCAACAGACGGTCACAAAGGGCATCTAAATATAGATCAAAAATCAAAATTAACCAAATAATACAAGAAATAAGTGTCAAATTGTAAGACAATTTAAAACTACATTACCAATTATCTGAGGAGCTTCAGCTCTGAGAGGATTTGACAGCAGGCAGCTCTTGACACGTTCAAGGACAGACATCCGAACCTCAACCACTCTATCAGCTAACCTCTTCAGAAACTCAGAAAATACCGGCTGAAATTCATCAGAAATAACAGAATTTGGCAGGGCAAAAAGGTCTCCCACTAACTTGACCGCTTTTAAACGAGTTTCCAACTGATCTATCTGCAAAAGGTGAAATTATTAATTCAAATACAAAGATGCCCACCACACTTAACTGTTATTCAAACTTATAGAGAAAGTATTTATATAAACAACAGAAACTGCATGTAATGCTATTTCAGTTCAGTGAAAGATAAAGATTACTTCCAACAGTGTACAGGATTCTGCTCGTAAAACTCAACAGTTATTATCACTGGAGTGTGAATCAACCCTAATACTTTAGAAACTTTACTTGAAGTTATGAGGTTAGGAACTTGGTAAAAATTTGTGACAATTGGAAATTGGGACATCCACAAAATGAAATTTTTGCATGAAGCTACTACATAGAGAAGAATCTGTCATGCATAGGCAAATCTTATCAAGTCATTAATTTTGTAATTACCAAGAGTTCTCCGGTAAGGTGTGGAATGACTCCAGATAAAATATGAGGCGCGGAATGATAGATATCATATATAACTTCATGGTAGTCAATTTCACTATTTGAGGACCTATTGCCCCCAGAAATTGATGATATAAGAAATTGTTTTATGGCAGGTTCCAATCTCTCTTCACATTGTTGTATCACATTCATAGCAAGCCTTCTTGCAGTACTAGTAACATCCTGTAACAAAATACACAAAATCAAATATTATTTATGTGGTATTACAATCATTATTGGACATAATGGCAGCCCAATATAATTTAACCAGCTAAAGAGCAATACAATCAGTAAAAAGCACCAGCATAAGAGAAAAGATACTTACGCTTCTACTACGACCCAATACAGACAACATAACAAATAAAAGATCATCCCCAATATCCTCACTCTCTTCTAGTAGAGCAACCATGATTGACTGCATTGATGAGAAAACATTTTCTGCATGATCCTCGCTGCATGTATGCAAAACCAAGGAAGATTATTAATCAAAGATCCCTCTGCAGTCTCAACTGATTAATAATTCATGAAAGACATCTGCATGTAAAAGCTAATGCAGGTATGAATACATAAATAAATGCAGATAACTCACAACCATGCACTAAGAGGCAAGAATTAATAATGTAGCCAAGTGTTTATTCCATGATCTGCAAGTAGCCATACAAATTTGCTCCCTCAATCCATAGAGAATAGTTCACCTACTATCCAATTTCATACAAATATAGGATCCTTCACTCACTATGATCATTCTTCTCAAACTGTTTTCTTCATAATTAGAATGGGAAACTGTGTTTTATATGCAGAAGCCTCAAAATAAGAACTGTTATTAACAATATGCACTAGCCCACCAATCTGCAAGCATTATTCGAGAACATAAAATTGCTTACAAACAAATAAACAGAACAAAAGCATATAGCCACTGAAACAAAGCAGTAACATTGACCATCACCACATCTTAATGAAGATATGTTTTACTAGGTGGATAAACTAATATGAGCATGGTAATGTTCACACATTCACCAGACTGATAATAATAAGAATTAAGGATGAGGTTCCCACCTTGCAACGGCAAACAGTGTACTAAACATGTCCTTCACTAAATCGTCACATTCAAGATCCAACATGACAACACAAGACCTATATTTCGCCACAGTCTCTAAAATGACATTTGTTCTCCCAAATGACGGACCGCTGGTGTCCTTTAACCCACCAAAAGTTTCGACAATTAGGTGAAAAATATCCTGCACACAGATACAAAACCTGTAAGATATAAGTAAATTTCTAAATCTATGGTTATTGTAGTTCATTATGAGAAAAATAATGAAGACCTTTAAAACATCATCACTGTAAGGAGCTTCTGGTGCAGTAATCCTGGTAATCTCACAAATACAAGTAGTGACTAGAAGTTTGACATCCCTGTCCTGATGGGTCAGCAGTTCTGCCTTGACAATTACATCGAGGAAAGGCTGAATTACCTCCAGCACTGCCGCTGATGGCGACTGATCCAACTCAGAAAGACATGTTGCAGCTTGCTGCAGATTGAAATGAAGCAATTAGTTTTTTTCTTTGCCGGACATTTTAAACCGGTAGAGTCAAAAGAAGCCACTTGGGAGGGAAGAGCTCCCCCAGCACTCATTTTCTCCCTTAACAGCACTTGAACTTAAGACGTTGCTTAAGGAGACAATCAATAGACATTGATTCATTTAACTTTCTCCTCTAGCATATTTTACCATTAAGACCTTGATATGAAAGTTTATCCCCTTTTCTTTCTTTTTGTTAGATGATTGTAAGAACTTACAACGAAATCCAAGAACATTTACATGAATGGCTTGAAATAACTTCATTATCAAACTTAAGTCATTGTTTAACTGGCCACAACCTTATATCAAGTCAACAAGAAACAACAACCTACTGACATAGCTGAACTTTTATGCTAATTTCAACAGGCTGAAGTTTCCCAGACCCAGTCTTCAAAATGAAAGCAGCCCGTATGCTCACTAACCCTACTTGAAGCAATTTTCTCGAACTTTCATCAAGCTATAGATTTCAACCCCTCCAAAAGAAAAATAATGATCATACCCACTAACCACTCCACTCAAACCAAGAAACGGGCTTCAAATTAGAAATGTGAAGTCCAAACGATTTTCTCATAGTCGAACCCTAACGAAACAAAGACCTAACCGTACTAACCCGGGCAGAACTGCGAAGTTTACCTAAGCAAGCAATCCAATTCAAACCCATAGGCACACATGAAACCTTAAATTCAACTTCCCCTCGGCTTCGTTCCCGGTTCCCCGAGCAAACAATCAGAAAGTAACCAAATTTAACTAACAAAACAGGGAAACGAATTTTCCCAAAAACGAAGATGCAGAAAAAATGGAACTTTTCAAGACAATTCGCAGTGAATTACGAAAATGCGAACCTCTAGGAGCTTGACGAGCTCGTCTTTGTCGGAGGGGAGAGAGGCGAGCTTGGATCCGACCTCCCTGAGCTGCTGCGGAAGACTTAGGGCCATTCTTCGGGGTTGAGAAACAGCGGTTGAAGGTGAATCTGGAGCTCGTTCCTTGTTCACATGGAGTGGACGGAGCGAGGAAGGTGAAGCACGGGAAAGGGTTTTCTTCTTCACTGAGTCTCGACGCATGAACGCGACACGGACTCCAAATGTGACTTAATTTCACCGAATGATGACTTCACTGAATTATATCACCGGAACGTCTTCAACTTTCTTAGATACCCCTCTAATTTAGAAGTATCACATTTTGACCCCTATGTATGAGTACTGTTCTGAAACTGAATGAGCCAAATTTAGTGGAACATGTGGACACCTCGATCGGGCACGTGACCCAACCAAAATTTAACTCCGAACAGCATAATTACCATATTTACCCCCAATAGTTCAAC
>JAYMSV010000888.1:0-14576 GCA_036897745.1 Erodium moschatum | reverse complement strand
GCCACCATTCCAGCGACAACAGTGATGGCGTCGAGCGAAGCTACTGATGAATGTGCCACCCAATCGGTCGTCAATGAGAAGGGATCACTGGTTCACGGAGTACTTGATAGGAAAGGGTGTTATCTGGTGGGAGCAATTTTGCCACGACTTGATATGGAAATTCGAAACTATGGGAAGGGAAGATGTACTGATTGAGCTCAAACAACTACACCAAGTGGGCTCTGTTCCAGACTACGAGCTTAAGTTCGGCGAGCTCAAGGTCATGGTGGCCATACGCTACCCAAACATGACTGAGGAATTCTTCATCTCGAGTTTTATTAGGGGTTTAAAGAATAAAATCCGACCGGGTGTCCAGTTATTTGGTCCTCGCTCCCTAATGCACGTTATGTACCTGGCTCGTCATGAGGAGTACCATCTCCAACAATACCAACAAGCGATGTCCCGACCACAACTCCCACCATTCCAAAGGCCATGACATCAATATCTTCAACCGGCAGGCCAGCTTCCGATGCTTCCGGCCCCGCCAACGGCTATGACAAGACCCACTCAACGGTTTGTTCCGATGCCTCTGAACAAAAAACGAGCAAAGGGACTCTATTTTACTTTCCCAGCCAAGTACAGCAGAGACCATGTCTGCCCTAACAAGCAACGAATGTATGTTCTCTGCGAGGGCGATGAGGACGAGGATGGAGACTTGAGCGCCGACTCAAAGGAACCGGAGATCGAACAACCAAAGGGGGAGGAATTGCCAGAGGGTCTCCTTGCAGCCGAGATTGATGAACACAATCTTTGCAACATCCAACTGGAGGTTTTGGGTGCCTCTGATTCTAAGCCGGGTTCAAAATCAATTCGCATTGGAGGCTCCATGACAACTAGGACGGTATCGATTCTACTGGACTCTGGAGCTTCAAAATTGTTCCTCGATTCCCTTACTGCGAAGCATCTGAACCTCACCCTCTCACCTACTTCGCCTCGGCAATGGCAAATCTTACGTATGTGCCACAAGTTGTTCGACGGAATGGACTATTGCCAACCATTCATTCCACTGGGACTTCTTGGTCATGCCTCTTGGCTCGTTTGACGTCGTTTTGGGCTTCAATTGGTTGAAGACAGTGAACCCAATACTCTTGGATTACGATGCTCGATCCATCACGGTGCACCACAACGACGAGCCGCTAGTCCTTCAGGAATCACCATCCTTACCATCCTTTACCACGATCACGCCTCAACAAGTCCTCCATGAGTTAAAACAGGGTGAGTTGCTGTATTTGGGTCAATTTTTCTCTCTTGATGGTGATGACTTGCAGCCTATGTCTCGTCCCGAGTTCCAGTCCTTGTTGTCGGAATTTGAGGATGTCTTTGCCTACCCACGATTATTACCTCCACGTCGTGCTCACGACCACACCATACCCCTCCTGCCGGGCTCCACGCCTCCTTCGATACGACCATACAAACAGAGCTTCGCCCAGAAGAATGCAATTGAAAAAATGGTGGCTGAAATGTTGGACGCCGGCGTCATCAGAGAAAGCTGAAGTCCTTACTCCTTTTCGGTCATCTTGGTTAAAAAGAAGGACGGATCGTGGTGTATGTGTGTGGATTATCGGCAATTGAACGATCAAACCGTCGAAGACAAGTTTCCAATTCCGACGATTGACGAACTCCTCGATGAACTCCAGGGTATGAAATACTTCTCACGGATTGATCTCCGCTCCGGCTATCACCAAATCCGTCTAGAAGACGGCGAGGAGTTTAAGACCGCCTTTCGCACACATAGTGGTCATTACGAGTTTCGTGTTATACCCTTCGGGCTTACGAACGCTCCGACAAGCTTCCAGGCGTTGATGAATCAGGTGTTGGGGCCTTACTTGCGTCGTTTTGCTCTCGTCTTCTTTGATGATATTCTAGTCTATAGTTCTTCATGGGAAGATCACTTGGCCCACTTGCGTATTATTTTACAGACCCTCAGAAAATAGAGCCTATTTGCGAAATACTCTAAATGTGAGTTCGCCAGGGAGAGGATCTCGTATCTGGGGCACGTCATCACAGGTGAAGGTATGTCGACTGATCCAGAGAAGATAGAGGCAATGAGGAATTGGCCAAGACCCAAAAATATCAAGGCACTACGTGGTTTTCTGGGGCTCACCGGTTATTATCGAAAATTCGTTGATGGCTATGGGTTACTTGCTCGACCACTGTCCAATCTACTCAAAGCTAACGCTTTCTCGTGGTCACCTGAGGCGGAATTAAGCTTTGCAAGACTCAAAGAGGCAATGTCGTCGACTCCGGTTCTCGCCTTGCCGGACTTTACAAGCCCATTCATAATCGAGGCCGACGCATCAGACTCTGGCATCGGGGGTGTTTTGATGCAAGCAGGTCGCCCTCTTGCTTACATGAGTAAGGCCTTGGGAGAGCGAAACAAGGCCCTGAGCACATACGAGAAGGAACTTATGGCCATCGTCGCTTGCATTCAAAAATGGCGCCATTACTTGGTTTCCAACAAGTTTGTGATCCGCACCGATCAGCAGAGTCTCAAATATTTATTGGAGCAGAGATTGGGTACAGCATATCAGCAGAAATGGCTTTCTAAGCTGATGGGATTAGATTACTCTATTGAGTACAAGAGGGGCAAGGAAAACATAGCAGCTGATGCTCTGTCTCGCCTCCCTCATGCAGAGCTCACCAATTTGTCTACGCTGATTCCGGTGTGGATTTCAGAGGTGTTACAAATCTACGAGGACGATGGCGAGATCGATGGCCTGTTCATTCAAATGTCCCTCGCTCCTGACTCACTACCGGGCTACACGACGAGACATGACATGATTCTTTTTGATGGAAAGATTTGTCTGGGTCGCAGCCATGGCGTCCACGCAAAGATCATCGAATTCATGCACAACACACCATTGGGCGGTCACTCGGGCACATTGGCCACCACGAAACGCATCAAACAGTATTTCTTCTGGGCTCACATGGCGACTGAGATCAAGCGCTTTATAGCTGAGTGTGAGACATGTCAACGATGCAAAGCTGAAAATGTGGCTTCTCCAGGCCTTCTACAACCTCTTCCGATTTCATCAATTCCGTGGACTCAGATCTCCATGGATTTCATTGACGGACTGCCACCATCGGAGGGTCATGACTCCATTTGGGTGATCGTGGATCGCTTATCCAAGTACGCGCACTTCATCCCTCTCCAGCATCCTTACACGGCGGTGCAATTGGCTAAGATCTTCTTTGATACAGTTTTCAAGCTTCATGGCCTCCCTCAAGAGATCGTTTCCGACCGTGATCGCCTATTTTTAAGCAATTTTTGATCCGAGTTGTTCAAAAAGGTTGGGGTTCAACTTAATATTTCTACGGCGTATCATCCTCAATCGAATGGTCAAACAGAGCGCGTCAATCAGTGTTTGGAGAATTTCCTTCGCGCCATGTCTCATCAAACGCCAAGGAAATTGGGACATTGGATCTCCTTGGCCGAATTCTGGTACAACTCAACCTTCCACTCAACCCTGGGCATGTCCCCATTTGAGGCCCTGTGCGGGTATCCGCCGCCACTCTTTGGCATGGCCGAGGTTCAGTCACATGTACCAGCGGTGGAGCACTTTGTTTGCACTAGGGCCGAGCTTTCCAAATTGTTACAAGAAAACCTTCGCAAGGCGCAACATCGCATGAAGTCACAGGCAGATAAGCATCGCTCGGAGCGCTCCTTCGCCGTTGGTGATTGGGTTTATCTGAAACTCCAGCCCTATTGCCAGAATTCGGTCAACCTGAGGAAGTCGATGAAGCTGGCTGCCAGATACTACAGGCCTTTCCAGATCACTGAGAAGCTGGGCAAAGTCGCCTATCGTCTGCGATTGCCGGCGGACTCAAGAATCCACCCCGTTTTTCATGTATCGCTCCTCAAGCGTCACTTGGGGCGCAAGCACCAGTTGGTTACATCACTCCCTGACACTACGGCGGATGGCAATTTGAAACTCCACCCGGTGGCGATCTTGGAAACTCGTATCATCAAACGTAACAATGGCGCGGTCGTTCAGTATTTGATTCATTGGGACCGCTTAGCTACGGAGGATGCGACGTGGGAAGATGCTTCTTCGATCCGCTCCCAGTTCCCTGCTTGGATAGCAAAAATTCAGGCTTGAGGACAAGCCTGTTGATCGGGGAGGCTCTGTCACGATTCCTTTTGTGACAAGCTACCCGTTGGAGAAGAAGGTTGATACGCACCGTTTCATTGCAATCCAATTAATGAAACGGTGCGTTCCAAGGCTACTAAGAGTCGTTGCTGTTTTGAGGAAAGAGGCCACGTGGGAGTCGCCAATTGGGTTCGGAAGTCAAACGTAGGCATCGTCGTCTTCCTCCTTTTTCGCAAGCGCACAGTCGCAGGAAACAGAGCAGGAACAGAGTGCCTCAGGAGTTGTCTGAAGGAGCTCGTTTGGCATGATGGTTTTCACCCTTATTTAGTATTCTCTGTTCTAGGGATTGAGGCATGTCTTGAACCTAGTAGTTGTAGCATAGAAGGAAAAATCCTTGGTAGAAGTAATTAGGAACTCTTGTAAGAGCCGTTGGCTCACTCTCTGTATCAATCTATTTGCATTTCTGTTGAATCAAAACCCTAAGAGCTCTCTTGCTCTTAACAGTTGAAGACCCAAATTTCCCATCTTGGGTCCCCAGAACCAGGTTCTTCTTCCCGCTTCTTCCTAGCACGATGGTTCTGGTTCGGCTTCACCCATTTCCTCCTCGTCTTCTTCGTAGTACATGGAAAGCAAGGCTATGCCCTCTGATTCCTTCTTCCGTGAAGCCATCAAAGTCTAGGGTTTTAGGATTGGAATCGAAACGGTGCTTAGCCAACTTGAATCAAAACCAAAAGAATTAGGGTTTTGAATGATGATTTGTGTGGATGCCTATGAAATTTGTAAAGCTAATTAGCAATGGATTATGAATCAGAAAGGGGAAGTCATCGCAGATCTGGTGGCGATGAAGAACACGTCTTTTTTGTAGTATTTATTTTTCTAAAAAGTGAAAAACAGTAAGAAAAAGGAGTATTTAAATAAAATTAAATAAACAATTTTTAAAAATTAAAACAACAAAAAGGGAATGAAGTGAATTTCTGAAAATTGAAAAAACAAAAAAAATCAAAAACACATAAGTGAATTAAAAAATAGAAAAAATATTTTCATAAATTAAAAAAATTCTTAAAAAAATAAAAATTAATTTGTAAATAAAAACTGAATTTTATAAAAAAAACTGGTTTTTGAGAACCAGTGACATGAGTTTGAAAATTTGATTGTTAGTGAGGGGTATTATGGTCATTTTACATGTGTTGGATGAAAAATCTGATGGAAAGTTAACGATAGGTATTAAAATGGAATTAACGAAAGTTTAGGATACTGATGTGACACAAAAAAGACTTAAGGATATTCTAAATGAGATATAAAAGATTTAAAATATTAAGATGAAATTACTACTTAATAAAGTCCATCGCTCATTCTCAAAGAAAAACCTATTTTTTGACCATACCTAAAAATAATAATTAACACAAAAATGCATTTATGTATTAAAAAAGTTGTAGTGTACGTACCCCTTGGTTCACGCCAGTACAGTACATGCTCAGAATATACAAGGAGAGAACAAAAGGGTAAATATATACTCATCCGCACGAGATCATAACCTCCCTTTTCTCTTTCTCTGCCTAAAAACTAGCCCTTTTCGCTTTCTCTCTCCCATGCATGGCGAAATTTGGGGAGAATTCGAAATTAGGGTTCGGAATCCACACTGATCGGCCAACACTGCCCTCGAAGATGTAACAGACACCCGGGGTTTTCAGTTCTTCAACCAATTCGGCGACTCGAGCATTGGAAATTCCATTAGTTTCTAGGGTTTTGTTTTATCTTTTTCACTTGGTCCCGCGAGGCATGAAGGGATCGTTAGATCGGACCAAGGTCGTGCTGCGGCACTTGCCGCCTGCGATTACGCAGGACGCGCTCATGGGGCAAATCGATAGCTCGTTCGCCGGGCGCTACAACTGGGTCTCTTTCCGTCCCGGCAAGAACAGGTTGCTCTATTTTTGTCTGTATTTTTTATGTACTTAACTGGGTAGCTATTTGGCTTCCATGTACTCTTTCCACTTACTTGATGTATTGGGGCTGATGGCTGTGATGCAAGTTACTGTAACACCATTGATCTCTTATGGCAATTGGGAAATATGCTTATCCGTATGTGTGCACGTGAATGTTCACATGTACCGTATCAATTTATTTACCAAAATTTGTTGAAGGAGTTTCTTTGGTTAGTGAAAATGCTAGAACTTTAGTTTTATGTACGTTGGGATTCAGTGAGGTGGAATGGAAATGAAATCTTCAGTTAAGTGATATACTATACAAGCAAAAGGTTCTTGTGCCGGCTATTAATATATGAGGTGATTGTCCAGTCTGTAGTTACTGAAGGCGTTAAGAAGGGGGAGTAAAGGATGCTCTAAACATAGCCCAAAATTGCCTCATTTATATCTGCTTATCTGATGGATGGGGCTAAGGGAATATGTATTATTCAATGTTATCGAGGGATTGTTTCATGTTTTGAATTGTATGATATGTCTATAAGTTGGGGTGTAAGTGCTATTCTTGGCAACTTAACAGTTTCATTTGTTTTTTGCTATTTGTCCCATATTTTTTGACATTTGTAGATGGCATCCTTTATTGTTGTGATTTTTCCAAACCATGGTTTGATGTTTGATTTTTCTTCTAATATAATGCACCCATTAAGAATTGTTTTGTACCTCTTGAAGTTGTGTTTTACTTTAAGCTCATATATTTATTGGGACCATGTATTCCATGTCTCGTTTAACATTGTAATGCTATTATGAGGCTATAGTGGTTTATTATCGATCTGAAAGTAAGTTCTCTGGTGATATTCATTTCTCTCTCTTTCTTTAAATTGTTTTACAGCCAGAAGCATCAATTGCATTCTAGAGCTTATATTGATTTCAAAAGACCAGAGGATGTCGTTGAATTTGCTGAATACTTTGATGGACATGTATTCGTTAATGAGAAAGGTAATCGTGAACATGTATTTTGGTGGCATTGTTAAATGGCTAGAAATGTTTTACGTCTATTTCCATATTACCCACAATATGTTAATGAGGGTAGTTCAATGAAGCTCTGGCTTCTGAAAATTTATAAGGTTCTGAGATTTTGGTTGGTGAATGTCTCATTTCATGTTTTTGTCTGTTTCTTTTCTCCGTCAATGAAAACTTAGCAGGGTTTGATATCTGCTCAAATCTCCCACTCTGTCCTTTTAGGTACTCAGTTTAAAACCATTGTTGAGTATGCTCCATCACAACGAGTTCCAAAGCAGTGGGCTAAAAAAGATGGTCGTGAAGGGACCATATTGAAAGGTACCAACACATTCGTTCTGAATAAAATCGTGACATGTGTGTGTTCCATTTGATGTTTATGGTTTAATTTCCACATTTATAAATACTAATATTCCTTTGTGAACCTTTAGATCCCGAGTATCTGGATTTTCTTGAATTTCTTGCCAAGCCGGTTGAGAATCTTCCTAGTGCAGAGATACAACTGGAGAGAAGAGAAGCAGAAAAGACTGGTTAGTTAAAAATGCTCTGAAATATAGATGCATGACGTATTACATTAAAACTTAGAAAGGAAAGAAATGTAATAATGCAGTTTGTGTGAGATTTTGGATGAATTTTGGATGTCAAACTTTGTAGGTGCTTTGAAAGACACTCCTATTGTTACACCTTTAATGGATTATGTTCGTCAGAAAAGAGCTGCGAAGGGCGGATCTCGGGTATTTCCTTACCCTTATGAACCAGATAAAGGGAATCAAACAACATCATTTCGTTACTTTTCCCTCCTTAGTTTATATACATCTCAGGTTGTAGGTCACCATCAGTGTTGACGTGTATTATTTTGCTATTGTACAACATATCTACTTTGTTAATTTCTGGGCAGTTACAACAGACAAGCGTTAGATTTAGGAGCTGAAAGCTAAATATTTGGGGAAAATCTTAGTTCATAGATTTCATCCTGACGGGGGTATTATAAGTATTAAAAATGTTAGTGTTGTTATTTGTTGGTTATAGAGGTAGGTGTAAATGCTTGGAGCTGGAATGCTGAATTAGACATGTGAATAGGATTTGCAAAAAGAGAAGAAGTATTTTTCCATAAAAGGATAATATGACCAATGCAAATAATCATTGGATTCAAGAGGTTTTTGAAAACTGAAATTTGGGGTTGGGGAAGGGTTGGAGTCTTTTGATGTGACAACATTAATACTGGGGCAGCCGGAAAAGTGATGACGCTTCTATGAGCTTTGTCGGGTATTGGTCATGCTTAATTTTTACAAAAGTCAATTGGATTTTCCATTGTAGCTGATGATTTTCTTTAAGTAAGCTTATTGATATGCACCTTTTGTTATGTTTTACTGTAACATAGGTCAAAAGAGCCTATCATGAAACTATTTGAATGTGTCTCATGTTTGTTGACAGAGGTCTTTGTCCAATGGAAAATCAAGCCGAAGAGCTGGTGGCTCATCGGGTGGAAGTCCAAGTTCAGTCCCCTTCAAACGAGGCCCTGAGAAGAGAAGAGTTTCTACTAAAATGGTTATTTATGCCTTGCAGTATAGTGTTTTCATTCTCTGGTTTCTATGCAGATGCACTAGTCATTTGTAGTTGGCATTTTTCCCTATTTCTTTTTTATTTAACATTAGGTGGCCAATTTACTGAAGGAAACTAGGTTATAGAATGGTAGGTGAATAAAATATGGGTTTTATTTTATTTATTGTTGATTCTTTTTCCTGTCTTTCGGAACAGTATGTTATGAGGGACACTGTAAAAAGTCCAGGCGGGAAAGACAAGCCAACTCATATTCTTGTTCCCAAGCGGGATGAACAACAGCTTTCTGCCAAGTCTATCGAAATAGCTCATGCAGTTGGTACTGAAGTTAGGAAAGGAGAAAGTGGTATGCCCATAAACTGGATTCAAATTTCTACTGAAATTTGACATTTTTAGTGTTATGACAACGTGACTTAACAAACCTGAATACATGCTTCATAATAAAGATTGAATAAGTTACCTAAAGACATTGTAAGTTGAAACTTTCATGCTGCCGCGAAGTTCAAAATATGGGAGTTCTCTCTGACTAATTTAGATTTTCTGGTGGATAACATTTAAAGCGTGTATAGCTTGACAATATATAGGATGTGTACTGGCAAAATAGCATTGATCTTGTGTTCTTCTTTGTAGCTTCTGCCTTTCTTAAATCTTCAATCTTATCAAAATAATATTATACGTCATAAACATTATTGTTTTATTTTTTTCAGATGTTGCTTTGACTTTGACTTTCCATGGATATATTTTCTGTTTTTATTTGTTTATCTATCTCTGAACTTCCTTTCCTGTATGCTGGCCGCCTTTCATGGAGAGGTTGATAAAAATATGCACATTCATTCCTGAGATTTGAATAAGTGTTCTTACTGTCAACAACCTTTGTTTTGGAGTTCCTGGAAAAGCAGACATAGGCAAAAAGAAAATACTGCTTCTGAAAGGGAAAGAAAGAGAAACTTCCAATGTAAGTGCTCTACTTCCACTAAATATCTCATTGTTGAGGGCTTATTTTCTTGTCTGAGGATTGCAAAAATGACTGAACCAGATCTCATTGAATGATTATCGTGCCGCCTTAAACGTATTGACTCGTGTTGTGTCAACCCAAAACTAATTATCTTTAAAATGTTGTATTTGTGTCGTGACAACCCTACCCATTTATTTAGACATGTTATGTGTGGTGTATTGTATGCCATGATTCTAACAAAAGGCAACCGGTTTTTGAATGTGTCTTGTACTTGTTCTTGAATATGGCACGACCCAACCTTCAATAAGGCCCACACCCACAATTTACCAACTCTAGTACTAAGTGCACTCTGCCAATTATCTCATTTTTCACTAATAAAACTTAGACGCCAACAATTGAAAATCAGTAGCATCCAGATCATGTTCGAAATGCCATATGCTATGTGAACCCACATATTTTCCTTGTTTTTAGACCCACATGTTTATGTGTGCAATTCTTATATATATTATTCAACTCCTTGCAACTTTGTGCACAGGTTCCTGGTGGCATCTTGCAACAGCAGAATGTAGCACCTACTGTGAAAACTGTAGTGGGTTCAAATCCTTTCAAGCAGAACCAGCGACGAGAAGGCAATGGGAGGGTAATCAGAAGCATACTTCAAAACAATGATTCTCGCCAATTTGACCACCAGGTGCAGACCACAAATTCAGAGAAGGAGAGGCGGCCTCCTCGGCCCTCACATGTACCTTTAGTTTTGAAGGATACCAACGGGGCTGTTGATGATAAGGTTTCTGGGAGTGACATACATGGTTTCTGTGAGAAACAGGAAAAGCGCACAAGAAATAAAGATAGACCTGAACGTGGTGTATGGACATTGCGCCGTTCAGAAGGATCACATGCAAGTGATGAGTCTTTATCATCCTCTGCTTCTCAGTCTACACAGTCACCATTTGATTCTTCGGAAGGTGCGCCTATATCGATCTTCTTCATTTAGTCATATTTGAGTGCTCTGGCTATGAGGGCGTACTAATATGTCCATATGATATATTCCGAAGTATGCCTTTAAAAGTTGAAATTGGCTTGTTCCTTGATGCATATGTAAAATAAATCTGGTAATGGTCTATCAGGAAGTCATGGAGATATGCACTTTGACATGTCAAGTGTAAGAAGTGGAGAAGCTAAAACCCATGGAAGTGGAAGTGGTCACTCTTCTATCGATAATGGTTAGTCTTTGCCTTCATCTTGAGACTTTGTTGTGTCTGCAAGTTTGCAATGTGAAGTACACATTTTTCTTCCAATTTGCATACACAATCATACTTGCATTTCATGCAGGCTTCCATAGACACGTTGGTCGCAGAGGACCAATGCACAGTGTGAAGGATGCTGATGCCATGTTGGGTGTAAATGACGGGAAACCTTCTAAAAGAGGAGGTGCTTCTGGCTACGGTTCCCATGAGGTGATTACTCTTAATTGTTGTTTTGTTAAAATTGCATTGCATTTATTTGCTAGTGCACCTTGCTGAATAGTTCAAGTCTACCTTGGTGAATTCACAGAAACAAGTATGGGTGCAAAAGTCAGGTTCAGGCTCTTAGTGATATGGAAGTTGGTAAATCTTTTATTCCTTTCTTAGTGCATTGTACAATATCATGTAAGAGTAAAAATATTGATCTATGTTTCCTCAATCACAAGTGACTTCCCGAGGATACTTCAATAATGCAACTCTTTGGTGGTTAACTTGCAGCGTGCTTGGTCTCTTGCAATTCTGGAACACGCATGTGCTAGTAGCTGGGTTACTAGACAGAGATTGTCAGGTGTTAAACAAAAGTTTAGCAGATAAAAAATGTTTCTTTTGGATAACCTTGAAGAGAAGTCTGATGATGCAGACACAGACATTTCAACACATGGTACATCCGTACCTTGTTCAAGACAGGTCATAGTAGGATTCAAAAAAGGAGGAAAGTAATATATATATATAGATAGTAACATTATAATCATACATAACACCCCAGGTTTCAGCATCATCATGTGGGGATCATGGATCATAGGGCCAAATCGCCTTTTGCAGAAGCCCTGGGCATGTCCTGTCATTGATGCGAGAGGCTCACTTGGTTTCTTAGGTGGCTTTCTTCCTTAAGTTGATGTGTAAATATAAACCTGATAATGAGTTGCAGCCTGAGTTATGTAAATGCCTTTGTTGAGGAGTTTTTTGTTTAGGTCTGTTTGATCAGGGAGAAGAGCTGCATGTCTTACTCAACTTTAGGATACAGACATGTGATCTCTTGACATATTCTATGGCGTGACTCTTGTTCATGTCAAGTGTAGATGAATAATTTGGATGCTATGTTTGCTTCTATCTCCACTGGTCCTGTTTGAAATTTGCAAGGGCAAAAGTGCTCACAAAAATACCAAAAACCTTTTAATTGGCATCGAGCACATTAAATGGCATTGTCGTTTGGTGTATGTATCTCAAATTCACAATTCTGTCTTGTTCGCATTTTTCTCCCTAGTGTTTTTGAGGTATCCGAGTATGTACAGTGTATGAGCTCAGTTGATGCACTCAAATTAGTTTCTTGCTCTTGTTTAAGCCAAACAGAATTTTAAATTACTGAATTTGGTGAGCATAAGAATTGAAAATTAAATGTAATTTTATTCAAACGGAACAATATTCTATAGATGAATATGAGATTACATTTACATTTTATTGAATGTGATTCAGTACACGAGGTGTATTCGGAATATGTGGCATCTAAGATTTGTTGCTCGATTGTGTTGGGGATGCAATGTTAGACTTGTTTGTAGATCTCGTCGAATTTCTTGACCTGCTTGCCCCGACCATCCCTTAGTTGGTGTTGGGACCGCTCATGGAATGTGACTGGGGTGGTCGCAACATATTGTAGGTAAAGGTTCATCTAATATTCGCCACCCATCTCTGCATGTTCAAGCTATGTGAGGGCAAAGTGAGTTTGTTCCTCAACAGGCCAAGATGTTTACAGGCGCGGAGTTGTCATTCCGAAGGAGGAATAGATGTGAATAAGGTTAAAGAGGAAATGGAGGAGAGGTGTGAATGAAATGGAGGAAGGTGAAAGTATTTATAAGGTTGATGGTGACGGTTGCATCAACCTTAAGCCAAAGTTGCGTTTGATATAAGGGGTGGAGAGGCATGAGTCCCACCTTGTTCGGTTTATGAGATGATAAAGTTGCAAAAATACGAAACTTTGAAGTAAGAAATACAAAAATTGAAAACTGAACATTCATTAAGGACAACAAGAACATATGAACTGAAATAGGAAATAAACAGTACAAACTGAAACATGAGAGGAACAATAAATACTAAAACACAAATATAATTAGAGTTAGCCAATTTGTCAAGCGAGGCATGCCAGAAGAGTGGAATGAGATGCTTTCCCGTCAAAGGGCATATCAGAGGTGTCTCTTATTAAAACTGAGCTGTACATACCCCAGAGGTATTTAGTGTGCTCGACTATCATTTCGAATAGCTTACACTTTGCAATGATTTGATCGGTCATGCTTTGAGCAGCACTTTGGAAACTTGCAACTTGAACCTCATTCAACGATGTCTTTCCTTTGTTCCGATCCTTTGCCTTCGCTTTCTTTTGACCTTCCGGACGGATTTCTTGGAGAATGGAGGTCTGTTTGTTTGGTTTGTTCGGCTCTAAGGCTATCGGGCTCGGCTCGTAAGGCCATTCCTTGTCCAATTTTGCTCGTTTGCTTGCTTTGCTTTCGACATCTGTTTCGGAATATAGACTGGGGCACAAGAGGTGGAAAAAACTCGGCCTTCCACTTTAGGCGGTCCTTCACAATATTCCAGCAGTGTTTGAGAGTGAAATCTACTTACGCATTTGCTCACTTGGCCTTCTACTTTAGACAGTTCCTCATAATATTCTCCTCGTTCTTCTATTTAATTTCCGTTTCCTTAATGAGTTGTTCGTCAGACCTATCACTTTTGTGCAAGTTTGAGAGTTGGGTCCATGGCCATGAACTTTGGAACCTTTGCGTTCACTGCTGCTAATGGTTCTTGTATTTCTTTCATTCACGTATTGAGTTGGCTTGCCTCCTCATGGCTATGACCTCAGCCGTGATGGACGTCCAATACCACTCATTCTTCTTTGCCTTCATGTCGAAGCTATCTACGAAGTTGTTGACCCATGCATGACACATACATTCTTCCTCTTGAGCGCTCCATTTGATTCTCGGCTTGACATTACTTATTTCGCTCTTTGAGCGACCTATTGACACGACGCCTAGGTAAGATGACTAGGTTCAGACATGCTGATGAGAGAGCTTAGCTATTGGATTCTCTGATTTAAGTTCGCTTTCATCTTCCGTCTCAGTTCTAGCGAAGTTATCGCTTATGGTACGAGTTCATGAAGAAAGAAACGGAGAAATTAAGAGTTGGAGAGGATCGAAGGATGTATACAAGGAATGAAATTGGTGTGGTTAAAATAGGTGGAGAGGGCGGGTTTTGTAGATATAAAATATGAAAACAAAGTGAGTGGAGACATAAATGCGTCAGAGACGCATGACATCGTGTAAGAGGAGGGCGAACTAACCGTTGCTCCTTTTGATCACGGAAGGGTCGAGCCTGCGACACCTCAGCTTAGCTTAGGATCCTACGTCGAGCCCGTTGTACTGTGTCCGCTACGTAGACATCGTTATTACCGCTACCTTGAGCGTCTTGCACCGCCTTTATGCCCATGCATTAAACATGCTCTTATGTTGTGGATTAAATTGAATATTTGGAGTGTTATTTTCGAAGGAAAAATCTAGTAACTAATATTAAAACAAAAATGATAATATCTATGCATGAAAAAGGAGATAATTGCATAAAAGAAGTGAAGGTAGTCAATTATACCTCTACGTTTAATAAAAGAACTCATATTCGAACTTGCCGAACCTTTGGGTTGAGAATGAGTAACGTATTTTGAGGCCAACTTTCTCTCTCGCGTACCACTTGTTGAGAGCCTCTGCCTGAG
>JAYMSV010000887.1:0-14576 GCA_036897745.1 Erodium moschatum | reverse complement strand
GGAGCAGAGAGAGACGAAATAGTTGGCTTGGGAGTTCTCTTCCGCCTCTCTTTAACATGCCGGATGACCTCAAAGGAGTGCCGAGGGGGCATGACTAAAGCTGACGACGTAGAGGACGACATTGGGGAAGAAGGAGGTGGGACAACTGTAGGTTTTCCGTTTAGAGCACCAAGAGACGGATGGGACGGGTTCTTATTAGTGTAATAAAAATACAATTCATGTCGAATGGGACTAGTGTTGACTTCAAACACAGTTTTTTTCATTTGATGGTCTTCTAATATCGATCTTTGTATAATGTCATAGAACAACCGGTAAATCTCAAGTCTTTGTTTGTATATTTTTGAATTTCCTTATCTTCAACACAATCTTGTACTTCTCAAATTTGCTTTTACTGTCTTAGTTATCACAATCACATTCTTCTTAGCAATACCTGGTCTCATGTTGCACAACTGTGAGATAATGTGTAGGATGATAATAATTGCAAAAGAGTACCATATTCATTCATTTTGATTTATCGACCCATCAACAAAAGGAGAAGAAAGAAATAAAAAGAAGGTAAGTACATCCACCGGATTACATTTATTAATGATCGTCACTACCATTTCATCTTCATCATCATCATGGTCGACCCAGAGTTCCAAGTTTTCACCATTTCAGCTTTGCAGGGAAGTACTGAAAAGAGTTTCCAAAAAACAAATAAAACATACGAGGCAAAGTCAGTAAACTAGTTAAGTTGGTAAGTAGAGATTATTGATTATGTAGTTGATGCTTCTCTTAATTTGAAGATTCAAACCTAGTATCAAAATACTATATTTTGAGTTTTGGATCTTTGTTTCAAAATTGAATATAACCGAGCATATATAAGCATCATTAACTATTTTGTTTACCTTGTCAATGAGAGAGAGATAGTAGGGCTTCACTTTCTCCACATCAATACGAACTTTGCTCTTGCTGTACAAGTCGTACTTGCTGCATATCCAATCCATGCAACTTTAGTTCAACTCAACAACAAAGAAATTAAGATGGGTTCTGGGAAATGAGAGTTACTTGAATATCTGGAGCCATTTCATATTCTCCTCGTCTTCTTTGTTCATCAAGTGTTTATATGCTCCTCCTTTATGCAAAGCTGCACGACACAAATTAGGTTCATGGACACCTTGCTTGAAACAGACAGAACATCAAAACTAAATCCTATGTACCATAAAAGGAATGATATCTGATAATGAAGAGCGCCGCAGAGGGAAGAGTGGTTTTGTTCTCCTTGGCAACCTACAAATAAAGAAACAAAAACCCGATATAATAATGTGAAAGAAACTTCCCTAGAATGTAATGTAGGTGAAAATAAAAAGGGTAGAGCGAGCAAATGTTACCAAGTACATGTAGTCATCATGCCCAAATGACATCATGACATTGTTGAGTCCACAACCTTGCTCGTAAATCCCATATTTAGTGTTGTAGGCTGGGTTGTTGTAGTCTGGATTTCCCTTGAAATGCTGCACCATCATATATTTAGTAACTAAAACGAATCTTGTAGTAATATCTATAGATGCATATGAGTGAAATTTGAAATTTGGTATTGACCTTGTGATGAACGATGGCCTCATCAAAGGCGCAGCCAACGGGGAATATGTCACCCACAACGGCCCATTGAGGAAGCTCCCCGAAACTGTGATGAAGAAGAACCTTCCCGAGATCTGATATCCACAAACAAACAAGTGAACTAAATTGCAAACTAGCGTAAATGAAAATGATTATATGAGCAGAGTATTAGTAATTACCATGGATGAGGCCAACCAAGTGAAGCCAGTCTTCATCGGGGTAGTCCTTGCGGATGGCCTCAGCAGTTTGCAACAAGTGCTCGATCTGGGGCTCATCCAAATCAGGATCACTCTCATCCACAAACTCATTCAGGAGCTCACAGCTCTCCCAGATGCTCATCTCCACCCTATTCAATTTCCCATACTCCCCTCTCATCTTCTTCACCTATATATGTATATTTGCAATTTTAATCACATCCATTTCTTCCTTAAGCAACACTTGGTATAGAATTAGAATTGATAATGCTTACAAAATCAACAGTCTGGTTGATGTGATTGATTCTGTAGAACTCCTCCACAGCCTTCTGCCTGAGGCTCTCAGCATTATAATCCCTGTTTCATTGACATTTCACATTAGTCCTCAACAACAACAAGCCATTGTTAGACAGACAAAGAAAGGAGAGGAAGCTGATGAGCGTGACCTGAAAGTCTGCCCAAATGCGTTGGTCTCGGGCGTATGGAACCCTCCATCCACAACAGCCTCATTCTCATTCTCATTCTCATCCTCATCAACTGGGATCTTCTTCTCCTCTACTTGCAACACAGAATATGAAAATTAACAACAAAATACACACAAAATTGACTAGACCCAGAACAGACCATTGCTCTCGGGAATCAGAAACCCTCCATCCAGAACAAGCTCAATCTCTATCTCATCAACTGGGATCTTCTTCTCCTCCACTTCAAACCCCACATAAATAAATTAACAAGAAAATAAATTATTATTTGGAAAAAAACAACTAGCTAGAGGCGGAACAGACCATGATCAGGGTGCTGAATGAGGATGGTCATCTTGAATCACAGAGAGCAAGAAGAGTTGTTGGTGTGTGAATGTGAGAGTATAAGGGGATGGTATTTATATCATATCCGAGGAGCCCTTGGGCGCGAAATAGGGAGATTTGCGAGTCCTTACACCAGAAAAATGCCTGAAATGTTTTTGCATTGCAGAGACAAACAACTCTCTGCTGAGCTGTCATGTGTACGGTTCAGAGATCCTGGCGGTCCCACGATGACGTGGAGTGCAGGAGCGGGAGTGATGTGGCAAGTTCATTGATTTCCGAAGTTAAGTGTCGGCATGCGTTATCATAGGAGGTCTGTTTCTTACGTGCCATTGAGCTGTGATTTTGGGTGGATAAGATAATTATTAATAACGTTTCAGCTTACATTTAATTCATTCCCACACTAAATTACGTATTTCAAATGTCTTTTCATTCATTGCTACCGTAATTAATTTCTGGTTAGATCATATAAAATATAACTTGATCTTAAACTTTTCAAATATCGTTACATTATTCGAGATGGTATCCATTTTCGCAAACTGGACATACCCTTACATGCAATTTCACCCAAAAGGATGAACAAAAATGATACATACTTAAGCAAGGGTGAATTTATTCCAAAAGTTATCGATGAGATTTTCTTTGAGCCTATTAAGAATTAGTCGATCTGTGAGTCTCTCTTCATTCTCTATAATGACGTTAGTATTAACGTCGGGGGGCGGGCCTCGTTGTGTCACCACTATGGATGCTTTGTATGTATGACGCTCATTCTCCACATTCGCTTGGGCGAATAATAATGTGAAAATGAGCTTGTAAAACCCCGAATGCTCGTTCTATATCTTTCCGAGCCACCTCTTGGTGTTTCGCAAACAACTTCTGTTTCAGAAGTTGTGGGCCCAATACTGTCTTCACAAAGGCAGTATACGCCGGATATATATTATCAGTTAAATAATAAGGAGTTGAATACTCGTTACCGTTGACGATATACTTTACTGGTGGGGCAAACCCTTTCGTGGCTTTGGCGAACAATGTTGACTGATTCAACATATTGATGTCGTTGTTCGATCCTGCGACACCAAAAAACGCATGCCATATCCACAAGTCTTGACTTGCAACGCCTTCCAACATGATTGTTGAGACGTTTCCATGGTCTCTCCGTGAAAATTGACTCGCACTCGCCACTAGATAGTTCTTCCATTCTCAATGCATACAATCGAGGCTACCCAACATCCCCGGGAAGCCACGTGCTTCATTAACTTCTAATAGATGCCTCATGTTATCTTCAGTCGGGCGGCGTAAATATTCGGTCCCAAACACATTGATGATGCCCCTGCAAAACCTCCACACACACTCTAAAGCCGTGGTGACACTCATGCGCATGTACTCGTCAACGACCCCGTAACACAATTGACGAAGAGTTTCAGTGCATTTTTGATAGGGAGAAAAACCAACCTTCCCGGTTGCATCGGGTCGTTGCCAGAAGTACAAGTCCCTTTCACTTAATCCATGCATAAAGCAGAGGAAAAGATTATTTTGCATTCGGAATCAACGTCGAAAAGTTTGCTCGATGTACACCGGTTGTTGAACGAAGTAGTCGGCCATCAGACGCTCATCCCGTTCATCATGTCCTCTATTTCTGAATTTTTGTGTATCTGGTTAAAGCGCAGCTAGCTCAACCTTAATAGCACTTTCTATTTGTTTCTTAATCGCCTCTCATAACTGCTCCCCCAATCGTTCTGAATCAACCAATGATGGAATCAAAGGTGTGAATAGTTGAAATATGAGAATGCAAGAGGTATGAATGTGGAGGAAGATGTGTGAATAGTTATTTCAATAGGGTTGTATTTATAGGGGTTTAAACTTGAATTTTTAGAGGTTGGGGAAGAACGTGTGGCAGCAACTAACCGTTGCAGCCACGTGACACCATGGCCATCCCCCAGGTGTCACCGCTTCCTCGCTGACCCTCTAGTCCGGTCATGGAATAAAGTAAATAAATAATAAAAATACATTTTTTTATATTGAATGAAATCATACTGGAACTTCCTAGATCCAGTTTATCCTTTGGAATCATATCACATCCCCGACTAATGAAATAGGAGAAATGGAAACGGTATTTTTAAAATACGTAATTATATATACTGTGTTAAGGATTTTATTTTTATTTTTCGATTGTCTGGAAGGGACAAAAGAAAGATCTTGTCCTTTCTTCAAGAATTTCAATGAACCTCTTAGTCTCAATAGGATTCAAACTAAGATGAAGCCTTGATCATCTGTCAGATAAAAAAAAAAGAACGGATCTTGTAAGAATCCCAAGAAATTTTTTAATTTCTTCCTCCCTCCCTTCAAAGGAAGGATGCCAAAGAATCGATTCTTATTTTAATTGTTTACTCTTTTTTTCATTGATCAATGTGGGATATTCCAAATCCTCGTTACTAAAAACTAATAGAATCCAAATGATTTTTGAATTTAGCGGAGGAACCTTCCAATCAGCTAAAACCCGTTCCTTGAACGAAACTCGATCTTGTGGAATCATAGTGAATATTTGACGATTCATTCTGTACCTTGCTAAAAAACGATCATTGGTTACCAATCGCACGTTGTTTAACCAAATCCAATTATCTTTCGATATGTTCCTCAAAAAATCATATTCGTGCGATTTCTTCCCCAACGGTTCGGCCCCCTTCTCGGAGAAAGACGATCAAACAATTCTCACTCATCGTCCTTGCAGATCGGGACATATATGGTATACAAAAAAGAAACTTCATATATTGGATGTTTTTCTCTTTCACGAAAATCTCAATTCCAGTGACGTTTTGATTAGCTATCTCACAACTAGATTAATCAACATTGACAGTACGATCAACGATTTAGTCTCATTTGGATGGGTTTGCGCATGGGCCGACAACTTCATCTTTTGGTCACCGACTGAAGCCCAACGAATTGTTATGTTCTGTTTCGGGCGAGAGTAGCGCGCGTGGGGGAGAAGAACGCCAATATGATCTGATGGTTGGGCTTGCGTATGGGCCTGGTGTGGACCAGTTTATTCTGGACTTGATACAAGTAAAAAAACTCAGCCCAAATGCTTGTGAGTTGGGTAGTAATTCAAGATCCAGCGGTCCAGAGAAATTTAATTTCCCGAGTCTTTTAAATCAAGATCCAGCGGTTCTGGACAGTCCGAACTCCAGTTCGAATGGTTTGCCTCTTACTTCTGGGCACCAACCTCCTTCGGGTTGAGATTTTGTGAGCTTTGAGTAAGACGTTATCGTAGGCGTGTCGGGTTAGTGACCCGTGTAGCTTCTTTGGCCCTGGTGTTGGTTTGCTGTTTTTAGCAATGTCATGGGTCTTTTTAGTTGTTCTCATGAAGGTTTTTGGATGATCCCTTTTTATTGGGTTCCATCTCCCTACTTTGTAGTTTTTTTCGAATTATAAAATTATAATAATACATCGCTTATAAAAAAGAAAATGCTGCACATGCTCTGAAATGCCGGTTCATCCCGTGTTTGATAGAGAGTAGATTGAACTCAAAAGTAAATAATGTGATTCTTGCTTTTGACATTTGCCAGCCAGGTATTGCAATTAAAATTCAATTCTTTTCTCCTTATCTAGTGAATTCGATAAAACAGTCGATAAAATATGTTCATAAATCATAAAAAGGCCCTTGTTTTTAGTGGTTCAAAACATGCCCATTGTAGTCCTTTCGCCTTTTCCATTTTGTATAGAGAAACTCTCTATGCTCGTAAATTTTAATTTTACAGCTAATTGATTGCTTTGGTGTTTTGGCTTTGGCTTGCCGTGGTTGACCGCATCTTACTCGTTTGAGTAAACACCCTGTCCCTCTCTTGGGCTAGGCGATACAACACAAGTCTCGGTTTGTCGGTTTCCTGAGAAAAAGAAAGAAAATTTGAAGTGGGTTTGTACAAGTGCACACTCTGGTTGCTTTCGCTGTTTGGTTGATTGAGAGAATTGGGTACCGTTGGGGGCAAATCTACAAAACAATTGTAGGGCAACGCTTCTGCTGCTGCTGCTGGGGATTTGGAGCTGGGAATGTTTTCTTGTCCTCTCCACCTTTTTCCTGAATCGGGTTTGCTTGCTTTTTGATATTTAAATAGTGGGTATCATCTGGATCTGCTTTTCTCATTGCCATTGTCAAGATTTCGCAATAGCCGCGACTTGTTCTTAGCTAAACTGTGCCTGGGTTGATTTTTCCTTTGATTTCTGTACTTGCAAGTGATTTTTGGTTTGTAAATGAGGGGAAAAGGTGGGATACTATCTGGAAGTCACTTTATATTGAACACAGGAGCCAAAATTCCAGCCATTGGGCTTGGGACATGGCAGACTGATGGTGACCTCTGCGTTGAGGCCGTCAAGACGGCCTTGCTAGTTGGTTACCGCCACATAGATTGTGCTCATCTGTATGGGAATGAGGTTGAAGTCGGGGAAGCATTGGATGAGGCTTCCAGAGGATCACTGAAGAGAGAAGATGTTTTCTTGACTTCTAAGCTCTACTGTACTATGAATTCTCTCAATAAGATTGAGAATTATGTTAGAGTTTCTCTCAAGAACCTTGGTGTTTCCTACTTGGATCTCTATTTGATGCATTGGCCTGATAGCTCCGCATTTGGTGATGCCACTGATCCTCCTTCTAAGTCGGGGAATGAATACAGACAGTTTATGAATAGGCTGAAGAAAGCATGGAAAGCTATGGAAGGTCTGGTTGATATGGGTATAGTTCGAGCTATAGGGGTTAGCAATTTCAATATGCAGCAGCTCAAAGAATTGCTTAAATTTGCAAAAATTGTTCCTGCAGTCAATCAGGTTAGCTCCTTTTCTCCCTTTCTAATTCACTTTCAATTATCTGATTTTGATAGGTTTCATAAGAAAACCTCAACATCAATAATACTACAAGCGTATTTTTCCTCAACTTTTTCTGTCGATGATGATTTAAAAGTTTAAACCGTGTATACTTTATTTTGTATATTGCTTGTATGGAGGCTAGAACTACCAGTAAACATATCAGTTGCTATATAACCTTCAATTGATGTCCATCCCCTTTTGCACTGTATTTCTACTTCTCCAACTGGTCCTTTGCTGTTAAGCATTAGTTTGACTGTCTTATGCAGTTTAAGAGTTCGACCTGCCATCCTAGTTAGAGACTTCACTCAATTTTTATGGGATATGTGAGTAAGATTGGTTGTTGTGTTAAGTCATTGGACAAACTCAAAATAACATCATCTGCTTTGGAAATTACATGTAACGCCCTATTTGTGCTGATCACGTTGAAGTATCTCACATTGGCAGAATGTGAAGTTAATGATAGCTTGATTTACTAATTGGGCTCTCTACCGCTTAGATTAAGTTTTGGGTTGGGCTTTATTTTTCTTAAAATAAAAAGTAAGCTTTTAGGTTGGATTAAAGTTTGACAAAGACCAATGGTTATCCTTATGAGGGAATTTTAACTGATAACAAGTTTCAAACTGAGATTATGTCATACTGGTTGACACAGGACTCCCAAATCTACGTGGAGATTTGTTTATGGATCTCTTGCTGGAATTCGCATTACTGCAGTGGAAAATATGAACACAAATTTTGTACTTATATCATAAATAATATGTAAACTATGAAGTATTTTTTTGACATTAACCATGTCATCTTGGATCTTCTACCTTCTACCTTGCCATCTCAATATTTAATACAACTCAAGCTGTTTTTTGGTTGATCAGGTGGAACTGCATCCATTCTGGAGGCAAGATGAGCTTGTAAAGTTCTGTCGATTAAAAGGCATACATGTTTCTGCTCATACGCCTTTAGGAGTACCCACTACAACCCCAGGACCATCTGATAGTGGATCAGGTGAAGATGAGCCTGGAACGCCTCGTATTACATTTAGGAGGTCAAGATCTGTACATGGGCCTATGCTGAAGCTGTCAGTTGTTGCTGAGATAGCTAATAGACTCAAAAAGACGCCTGAGCAGGTACAATGCAATTTCCCCTTTGTTGTTATTACTTCTTATGACAATTTGTTTATATTTACTACTTTCCATGTTTCTTTGTTTATAGGATAGCCAATTAATTGTAATTTCCTTGTTTCCATGTTAGGGTGCAAAAGTAAGTTTCAGTATATGAATAACTTGATGTTTTTTGTTCACCTGTGAATATGCTTAATGGTTAGGGACACAGTTACTTTGATAGTATTGACTCCTGTGTTTGAACTCAAGTCATATATTGATTTGTTATTTGTTGTAGGTTGTTCTGCGATGGGGTCTACAACGAGGGACCAGTGTGCTACCTTGTAGCCTGAAGCCTGACAGGATCCGGAAAAACATAGACATCTTCAACTGGTCTCTCTCTGATGATGAGTTGAAGCAGTTGAACCAGATAGAGCCCCAGGTTTGTTTATTTGGAAATGGTCCTCTAAGTCATCTCTCTGAAACTGGTTTTGCTTTTGGAAGTGGCCCCCTTCAAGCTGTGCATGAATTGGAAGATGACTCTGAATCCAATTCTTGATGCTATAACATTTTCATTTCTGTGATATAGAAGAAATCGTAATTGTTTCTAAGTTTCTTCACTTTTGTTGATGCTGAATTGAAATTCAAAGAAACGTTATTGATAGAAGTGGCAGTTAATTCTTTCTTTCTCCTTTATCATCTTACATTGCATGAAACAATAGCCAATATTTTGTTGCAGACTCATAGGTTACATGGATACTGTCATTTCAACTAGAAGCTTTTCTTCAGTTACAAGTTTCCGTTACCACCGGTCTCGCCTGCATTCAATTTTTCAACTTGTGGAAAAGAAGCTCATCTTTATATGTCATAACAAGTCTCCTCTGTAACTTTAGACGGATATATACTCTTAGCACAAGGCTTAGACAAAACTTGACCAAAATCACTATATCAAGAGAATTTTTCTACAAAAGAATGTACCATCGTTGTATAAGCACAAATTAAACAAGTAAAGCAAAATATGAAAAAACCGTCGTTACTAGGTCAGTTGTATTTCCTTCTCTTTGGAGGTGATCTGAAAAGTCCTTTCCCTCTATCTAGGTTTGCCTTGTTTTAGCATATGGAATCATACTGCGAGACACCGCGTTTCGGAGGTAACTTTCTCAATATGAAAAGAACCAGAGAGGAAGGCAATATTTCCACCAACTGCAGACCAACAAAACAAGTGTTTCATCGCCTATTATGAAGTCATAACCATTAATGTTGCAGTACTAGTACTAGTAAACAAACTTACCACATAGTATATAAACGTTAGTATTGGATGATTCAGAACACCAAGATCGGCACCTTTATTAAATGCATTAAAGCACATCTGACGAAAACACAAGAGAGCTAATTAACAATCTCGTATGTAATCAAGATAAATCAGTTCATTGCTTATTACTAACAATGTCAATAAATAAGAGGCAGATGTGAGAGTGGGAATCGAAAGGTCAAGATTTAGCAGAATGGATCTGAAAAACCTACCATGATGCATCTGACGAGGAAACATGAGAAGCAAATAGAGGTTACATAACCAACCTGCCCAAGCCAAAATGCAAACAAAAAGAAATTAAAAGCAGCAAATATATATTTTTTAAGTTGGTCTTCGAATAAATAGTAAATAGAAATACCTCTTGTAGCTTTTTACGTCTTCCTTTAGATTCTACTGGGAAACGCTGCAACATCAAGAAGAGCCTGCAAGCAAACGATATGAAATGTGGCCTTCAGGGAACGAGAGATATAGCATGACTTCAAGTCTAATTTTATGTTTTTCCCTGTATAAGTTAGTTTGGCCCATTGAAAACAAAAGGTTACACATATTGCAAGCATGAGCAAGTCCCCGATGTCAACTGAGTATTACAGAATCTGAGGCGCTAACCCATATCCATGCAAAGCAATTACCTTCCACCATAAAGAAGGAATCCGAGGGCAGCAAACAAAGATACAGCTGCCAGATAAATACACACAGAAGTCATCATCGGCGTTAACCCATATTCAATATGACCATTTATAACAAACCTGCAAAGAACATCTTCGCTAGGATGATCACCCCTCTAATAGGCTTCCACCATGCCATTACCCACAGAGATATCTGAAACAATACGTAAAATTAAACAACTATGACAATGACAGGAAATGTCCTTCAGAAAATGGAAATCTAAGAATTAGTTTGAGTTTCAGTGTTTCAAAAATTACTATGAATTGAGGAAAGAGGTTTTTAGGATTTTTATGGATCATCAAGTAAAATATTACGAGTGCAATTGGACGTGGAGCCCTGACAAAATCTTCTCCACGACCAATGAACATAGGCATAAAGAAAGTAACATTTTCTTTACTTTATGGCTGATGGAAGGCTGGGTTATATAAGACAGAACCAAAAAACTACTGTACCATCCAGCGCAATGATCCTCTAAAGTGGTACCGATTCCAGAATACGTATCACAATACATGTTCTGACAATCATGAGTGGGAACATTAACCTTTTCCATACAACTTAGTTTTAAACTGCAACAGAAATAGGGGATTCATATTGAAAGAAACTGATAAACTCATACCAGTTGCCCAATATTTTGGGTGACAACAATTGAAACTTGTTCAAGTAAGAAGTCTCACATCGAATGAAATAGGAAAAAGAGGTACATGTAGCCCGACCATTAAGGTTTGTGGAGCCCGACCAGATATATGTAGCTCAAGTTAAGTCTCAAGGAGAGGCAGGAGAGACACAAACTAATAATTTCAAAGCCTGTGACTCACAATTCACGGCCAATAACCACACACAGCTTAGTCAAACTATTATGTTTACTTTTTGAATTTGTCACTTCTCAAAGTAGCAATCTTCTCTATGGAACAGTGCATATACCTAGAAATCAATTATTCATCTCACTACCTTTTATAACCTCCTAGGCTTCCACACAGGCTCCTTGATTAGTCAAATCTGATCAAAAGTTTAAACGCCATTCTAAAACTCGTCCCTCTTCTCCACTCAAGGTTTATCACATCAATTTCCTTGATCAAAGTCTCAAACCAATTCCCATCATCACTAATCTCCAAGAAATAATCCCAAGGGTTCACTGACTTTCATCATAGACTTGGCATGTTTTATTTAGAAGGTCGTAAAATGATATGATCATTCTCACATGAAAAAGGAACGCTTTTTTTTTTGTATACAATTAACATATGTCATATTTAGAGATCTCAAAATTGTTATTTACAAGGTAAGTATATGAAACCATCACAAAGTCATTCCTATTCGAGTGTAATTGTTAATTGACCTCTTACAACTCTTCATATTGTATAGCATATTATGTATCGAAAACATTCAAAAGGGTATATATATATAGTCTCTGGAAACATAAGTGTAATATCACATGTACAGGAAACTCGACTTCAAAACCATCCATTCATCTGATTTAGAGTGAGAGCATCACCTGAACGGCATAGACTGCAGCATTCACCGAGAAGAAACTAGGCCTAAGCCCATCAGTTGATACAGCACGTGCCTATTTGACACCAAAGCCTCCGTTTTTATCCAAGAAACTTGCACCAAAACAGACCAGGAAAAAAAGAAGAGGAAATACCAATAGCTAACTAACCTGATAGTAAATTTCAGCCCAGAATAGAACCAAAAGAGCATACGTTGTGAAAAATGCAAGGCCGGGCACATCAAGCATGATATGTTGAAAAATCTAACAGAGCCACAAAAACAAGTCAACCACTATAGCAAGAAAAAGAAAAAAAAAGAGTGAATCAAGCAAGCATTGATGCAAACCTCAGGGTGTAACTTCTGCACGTCTCGCCGGAACACAAAAACCAATGACCGGACTGCAAGTTGAAGGGAACAGACAAAACTGAACAGGGAATTTGAGAGACAATGTAGTGTAGAGAGCAGAGACATACCTCCATCCACCACAAAATTGAGAAAGTGGAAGACTTTCTGAGTAGTCCAACCATACTCTGGAACTCTCAATTGGATCCTTACAAGTTGAACCTAATACAACCATTTCCCCAATCACTAACTACAAATTTCCTGTCTTTTTTGCATAATCAAATTACAAAACAGTCAAATTTCGCATTAAATACAAAATAAATACATAAAATCGGTTCGTTCCTCTATGCATTGGCTTTCACAACAAGCAAAAACAAGAACAAATTGGGCATCCACATTATACATAGATTCGAGATAGAGAGTGGTTGAGATATATATAAATACCAAAGCGACGACGGCGACGACGCCGTAGAGAGCGGCGAGGATGTGAAAAATCCGATCTTGCCAGAGCAGAGAAGCGTTGACATGTTTCCACCAAGTTGAGGCTCCTAATAAGTTATAGGATATGGCCTCCTCCACCAACGGTATAAGACGACCCATCTCCTCCACCCTGCCGGACCTCAATGATTATACAATTTAATCTCTTACGACATAGACGCTAATCTCGTTTGCCGGAACGATCAAATCTCGTTTTTGTTTTTTATAATTATTATTTTAATCTGTGCTAATTAGTTTTGTTGCCAAATTTTGGTTTTTGAAAAATGGCCGGCTGAGATGTTGTAGGATGTCTCGTTTTCGTTTCTCTCTCGTATAGCCGATGTGTGTTGTAATTTGTACGTGCTTCACGCGCCTCGGATGCCACGCGCTATTACAAGACCAGCCGACCAGGTGGTGCCTTCTCCTCGGCTTTTGAAAGATGAGATCGTTCAGACAAAGATTCAGATATTATACAAGACCCCTGTTCACGTGTTTTGTTCAGATTTGCACTTTACAGTGCTTAAAAGTGCTTGTTCTTTTTTTTTATTATTAGGGGTAACCATATTTTCTAATTATTTTTTGTTTTTGTTTTCGCCTTCCTAATCTAGGTTTACCTTTCATAGCATTTTTCAATTGTGACCTTTTCATTTTTTGCGAAAACAAACATTTTTCGTCTATTTCAACGGATTCCGTTAGTTTTTGAACACGTGTTGGTCACGTGCACAGAAACATTTTTTTTAACGGAATAATCAAAATAGACGGAAAATGTTAGTTTTCGCAAAAAATGGAAAGGTCACAGTCGGCAAATGCTAGGAAAGGTAAACCTAGGTTAGGAAGGCCAAAATAAAGATCAAACACAGTTAGGAAAGGTGGTTTCCTCTTTTTATTATTTTACTTTTTTTTAACATAAAGATTTATTAATAATTAAAAAAATTGGACAGCAGTGAACATGGTGTTGCAGGATTGGGAGAAGGCTTGACCTGAATTTATGAGGAAGGGTGACAGGTAGAAATAGTGGAATTAGACTGATTGAGCGTGGTTCAGGTGGTAAATGGTTCGGACTTGATGTTGTCCCCCTTCAGATTGATTGTCTTGGAATGCAGAGCAAAGATGAAGGTTCTTTCAAGCTTTCAACTGAATCATGTTAGGAGTTAGGCAAATAAGGCAGCCCATGTCTTGTAATGATAGGGATTGGAGTACTATAAACTAGCAAATTATTGAAATCCCTTTAGTGTTGTGTAATGTATTATCTTTTGATCTGTTGAATTAATACAAGTACTCCTATTACAAAAATAAATAAATAATTAATAATCTTTACAGGCCGAATAACATAAGCATTTATTCATCGGTCGTTTTAGAAAATTCAAAAGACGACTAGCGAGATAAATAGATATCAAAAAGAGCGACACATTTCCTAGATAAACAACAACTACCAAGTCAGTCTTTCTTATCGACTCTCCGAAGATATCCGTCGAAAGAAAGACCCTACTGGACACGCCATCAGAGGTAGTAGTCACGCATACCGGAGATTCGGGATTCCGACAGGGGGAACAATAAAATACAAACAACATAAACAAAATAAATAACAAAAACAACAACGACAAGCATAAACTACTCGCGGTCTGCCTCCGATGTCTGGGGCGAGGAAGACGGTGTCGACGGGTACATATCTTGTGAGGACCGGCCCCGGCGGGAACCGGAAATTAATAGAATCGTCATCGGCTAAGCGAAGGGGCATCTCCCGGGGGCAATT
>JAYMSV010000886.1:0-14576 GCA_036897745.1 Erodium moschatum | reverse complement strand
AAAAAATACTTCGGGGTAAACACTCGTTAAACGCGTATACTTGAGGGTGGTCATTCGTAGTTTTCCCTTCTGAGAACTAATAAAATATGCACCTTTTCAGTCAAAATAAAATAAAATTTAAAATATATATTAATTGGAACATTACTTTTTAGTATTAATGTATAAATGATGATTTGAACTCATTTTTTTGATTTCCTTAATGAAAAGGATATTTAAAAAAAAAAAAAAAGCTTCTCACAAACGAACAATAGTTTCTGGTTTTCCCCAAAATCCCAATAGAGACAGCTGCTATAACAACGTATGTGTTTGTGTATATATATATATATATATATGAACAGCAACAGCAACAGCACCACCAAAGGTCCAAAACCCAATATTTTGGCATAGAAGAGGAAGGAAGTTTTGTGGGTCTCTCCTCTTTGTGTACTGAAACTTGTAGTAGCTGTAGCAGTAGTGAAGTAGTGATCTTTCTTCTCTATTCCCATTATTGATAAGTCTCTCCTCCAATGGCTCAGAAGCAGAGAGAGCAGGGGATGATCCGTTTCTCATTTCTTCTTCTTCTCTGATTTGGGTTATTGAGAGAAGTGTGAGAAACCCATTTCTTCTCTTCTTATTTTAATCTTTCTATTGAGTCCAAGAGTCTCAATTAGGTTTCTTCTGGGTTTATTTGTTTCTGGTTTGTAATGGGTTCTAAGAGCCTCAACTGTGAGGAAAATGGTTTTGTTGGGTACCAAAATATGAAGAGTTGGTCTTCTCCTCCACCTCCACAAGCTCCTATGGAGGTCATGGCTCATCTAGGAGAGAGGGTTTCCAAGGGTTTTTATGGGCATTTGGGGGTTGATAGGAAAGGGCTCTCTTTGAAGCTTGGTGATGGAGGAGAGGGTCAAGTGGCCAAGAGCAGTGGCCTCACCAAGCTTTGTTCTCGAGGCCATTGGAGACCATCTGAAGATGCTAAGCTCAAGGAGCTTGTGGCCCAATATGGTCCTCACAACTGGAACCAGATTGCTGAAAATCTCCAAGGAAGATCAGGTACATAGCTCACCTAAAAACCCCCCATTTCAAAATAAGAAATGTTATGTTTGCTATTTGGAAGAAAATCATTGAATTGGTACTGTACTGAGTGATAAAAAGAACAAAAAAAAAAGTGTTCTTTCAGGTTTGTGTTATTGACCCTTTAAAGAGAAATGTCACATGAATTGAAAGGGCTCCAAAATGACCCACCTTTCTAGGTTTCTGAAAAGACCCATTAAGAAAAATTGGTTGGTTCTTAAATTTGCAAGTTGTGTGCAGGCAAGAGTTGCAGATTGAGATGGTGTAACCAGCTGGATCCAAGGATCAACAGGAAGGTCTTCAGTGAGGAAGAAGAGGAGAGGCTCTTGTCTTCTCACAGTGTGTATGGGAACAAATGGGCCATCATTGCTAGGCTGTTTCCTGGAAGAACTGATAATGCTGTGAAGAACCATTGGCATGTGATCATGGCAAGGAAGCTCAGGGAAAGCTCCAATATTTCCAGGAAGAGGAAGCCTTGTCCTGTTCAGGCTCAGGCTCTCCCAATGAACAATACCAAAGCTTGTAGTGACTCAACCAATTCAAGCACCATGGATGAGTCTGCCTCTACTTGTACTGATCTCTCACTCACTCCATCCTCAGCCAGAGGACCCAATTCTGGGATTTTCAGCCCAAACACACAACAACAACACAGTATGTTTCATGATCATCAATTCATTGAAATGCATGTTCATGACTGGTTGTGGAAATTGAGACTATTGTTGTTATTTTTTCAGGTGCTGGTGTTGGGTTAGAAACAGACATTGGAGCTGTGATGGGCCAATCTGGTTTTGGTCATTCATATTCAAATTCACAAGTATCTGCAACTTCCAATACCAATCCCAATCCTTACTCATCATTCAGGAGTGAAAACAGAAATGGTCAGAAGAAGCTCAAAGTGACTTTCTTTGACTTCCTTGGAGTTGGAGCCAACTGATTTGATGGTCAAGACCAGATAGTAGAAACAAAAATAACTAGTTTGATGTACATACAATCAGTTCCATACATGGAAAAAAAAAGTGCCAAAGAGAAAGAAGTTAAAACCATATATACATATGAACAGCTGAGTAGTAATTGAGAGTTTCATGAAACAGTGAATGGTCTGTGGCTATGATTGTTGTTTTAGAGTTTTAGGCAACAAAAGTAGAAGTACTCTGGTGGGGGTGAAATGAATGAAACTGTTGTGTTTATGGCCTTGTTTAATGAGCTCTTCAGAGCTTTTGCTTATTTATTCACATTCACAAGTTGTTGTCAGTGTCATTGTTTCGTGTACGGTATGTTTGAACAAGTCAAGAACAGAAATAAATGTTGAGAAATGAAAATAGTTTTTATTTTGATTTAGTTATTGAACAGTGCCTGAAGGTGATGCCAATATTAATAATCCAACCATAATATAGTTACTAAATAACTAGATATTATTACTAAAGCTTACCCACAAAACAGATGATTGAGCTGATTAGTACACCATTATTGATCTCAGGATCTACTTGATCATAACAAGTTGATGAACCCAGAAGTGTGTTGTTTCTGAGATAACAACAAAAGATGATCTGTTCCTAAAAAAGGACATAGTTGAGTGAGTGTTCAAGGTCTTGAAGGAGGTCTTGGGTCATGCTGGTGGCTTGCACTACTTCCTGGGTAGTCTAATACCTCCACAACCATCCTTTTCTCAATCATTCCTCCATCATCAACCTTAACTTGAACCAGTTTCTCTTGGACTTGTTGGGTTGACTTGAGGCTTCCTAATACACATCAACACACAAAAGTTCAAAAAAATGATGAACATCACAGATAAAGGAAGCCTATGATTATCAGTCTGTTCTTACTGGTTGTGGGAACTGCAGCACAAGACACAACATAAGAGAGACCCAGAAAGAGCACAAAGAGTTGAATGAAAGTTCTCTGCGGCATTTGGTCGAATAGGTTGGGATCAAACCTGAGACTGATGGTTTGGAGGTCAGAGAGGAAGATGGTGATGCCTCAGTGCCAAAGGAGGTGCCTTTATATACAGATCATGCACATATCAGTGAATAAAGTAATGGGCAACAAGCAGAAGTTGAAAGAAATCATAAAAAAAGTCAACCCACCATGTCTGGGTTCCACCAAGTTATGTCATCTTCTTCAACTCACAACTCAAATTCTCTGCAAATCAGAAAGCACCATCCCCAAAAGTAAAACCCTAAAAAACACAGAGAGATTCGAATCGTGTCGAGCTGTGGATCAACCCTGTGCGACAAGTGTCCCCTGCAGCTCAATCCCAGTTTCATGCTTTTATAGTAATTTATTAAACAAGTGACAACTATGGATAATGGAGACATGGCTCTTTGACACATAGCTTCCACTTACCAATTGCCATCAAGTGTTAGATTTTAGCAAAACCAAATCCACACTTAATTATTATTTTTGTCTAAACTTATATATCCTAAAGCAACAAAGGGAACCTAACTCGTTTGCCCCTTGTAATTCGACCATTTCCAATGATTTTCTTCTCCAATGGAAAGGAAAAAATACACGTAACTTATTAAGATGAAATGGAACTCCTGACTAAGAGTATCCACAACGTTGGTCCTTGAGTCGACTGGGAGTTGCTGGCGGGGAGTAATCGTCAGCTGGGAGCTGACTGAGAGGGCGCTGGCTGGGAGGGTCGACCATGAGCTCACCACCTCTCCTCAGCGCCGGCTGGGAGCAAAAGTGTGAAAAAAAAAGGCTTAAAACCACCACCACTTACCACCTAGCATTGTAGGATAGTGACTATTTGTGCTGACTTATCACCAAAATAATTAATTTTTTATACTCTCCACCAGCACCTCACCGCCAGCTGGAAGCGTTGTGGATGCTCTAACTGTAGATCAAAGCTTGGTTGGATCCGATGCAACAAATTTGAATGAGCTGAGTGATAGTTTCAGGACAGGAAATAATAAGATTTTGTCAATTTAAGTGCACCTTCAAAATATGGTTATCTCAATTGTTGTTTGTAAGAGCATGTGCAGCGGTGAGTCGTTAAGTGACTTGGAGTCATACAACGGAAAAACGATAAACAACTATCTGTTTAGCTATTAGATTCTGATAACTCTGTTATTTGTCCAGAATAGATAAAGAACTTCCTAGCATGGCAGGTGGATGAGAAATATGAAAGTTATTTTATTGATCATCACTATATTCACTATCAGATGTAATATATTGCTTCAAGTCAATACACCACTCTAGTGCTTTTGGTGCCTATCTCTTGGTGTTAGTGGAGAGAAATTGAGATCTTGTCTCTGTAGGAAAAAGAAGCAATCATCATAATTTTGATTCTGCTACTTGCGTTTGAGATAAGATGAAACAATAGTCTAGATTGAGATTAACAGAAAAATGAAAATTCCAACAAATATCATTAAAAAAATCTCGATTTCAGTTCGATTTGGTTCAGTATAGAGATTGCATTTCCTTGACAATGGTGACATTGTTTACAACAAGAACTCTTACATGTCACATTAACACACCACTGCTCAGTGTAGACAAAGATGGATATTCCCTAATGACTTATAGTTCAAGTAAAACAGTATTCCATAACCACTAAGTATTGCATTTTCAAATTAAGAGCATTTACCTAATGAATAGCTAAATACGATTGACGATGAGGAATAGCACCCAACTACAAAACTGTGTTCTTCTATCCTTACCAATCTTCAAGTGCACAGAACGACAAAGCACAGTCAGATAAACTTCTTATTGAACGAATGACGGTCATGGCATCTGTGAAGAACGCGGAGATTAATGAATTTTTAGTTCTTACATGCATGCTGATTTATAGAACTAATAGCAAATTAATCGGGATGGATTAAACCTCCAATTTAGCTTTGGCTTCATGATCAAATGATTTGCAAAGAATTTCATAACTCTTCTCTACTCCTGACTGAACAAAAACAAGAAACAGAAGTCCGTTTATGGAGTGTCACAAAATATATCTGTACTGTAAAATAATAATCTCTCACCATTGGATCAACTCTAGATGGTGAGGTACTAGATATGATATATCTGCACATAATAAACTTAACTTTCAGACAAAAGGCCGCATAAATTAGAAGAATCTGCAACTTTAATGACAAAGCTCTTAAGTTAAATGACAGCAATTTATCATAGATTTACAGTGACAGAAAGGAACAGATCATGTTAAACAAGAGTCTAGAAGATGGATGTCAAGAGACTATAAAAGTGCATGAGTGAGTGCTCTATGAGTACCACTCCTTTTCGTTCAGTAAGTACTGTAAAGCAATAGCATTTTCACCATTTATTCATGTAAGACACATATTTGCATAAGGAACAATATATTGATTTCTAAAAATATTTACCTCAGTTTACTTGTATAGAAGTTCATAGCCGATAAGTTAGCTTTTTGAACAGTTAGCACCACAGCACTCATGCAATTCTACATCAGAGAGAGTATAAACATTAGTTAATCCAGAAATTACAGGTAAAGTAATAGTGCAGAATAAGCTTATATGACAACAAGTGAGCTCACAACATGAGTGGAAATACCATTTAAAGTACCAAAGCTATGCCTACATAATATTGAATGGTACCAAATGAGAATTCTGAGAAATTAGTTGTGCATCATATCAAGTTCAAATTTTCTTCGCCGTGTTGGCCATAAACTTTATGCAATAGATTTTGAATCTTTATAAATTGAGAGATAGAGAAGTAGCAAAACTTAGTACCTTGTGGGCGATAAGCTCAATCACTTGCATTAAGAATTTCCCCAGCCCCTTTCCTTGAACACGGGTCTCAAGCTGTAATTCATACACATAAAGAACAGGTATCTCTTCCTCGATAGTAAAACGGTAGTGTACAAATCCAACCATAGGGCCTCTGTTTGTATTTTCCATGCAGTCTGTTGTTGACATCCCATTAGCACTTGCATCCTGAGCCTCATACACAAATATATACCTTGCTTCTGGAGCAACCATTTCTCTTCGCTTTATCTTCTCTTCTGTTGCCCACTCTGACCCATATGGTCCTTCCATATTGGCCTGCAAGTTATTAAAAAAGTCACCTAGTTGTACTAGCTTGTGAACAAAAGGATTCAAAACAAATACAGATATTCCACGCTGATATCAACTTGTATGCTTCTTCACCTTAAGTAGACTCTGAATGTATTGCTTCACAGACGAGGATAGTTTGTCCCCACATTCTGATTCCAAGAATACAAAAAGACCTATAACCAGATTAAAAAAAATGGGCCATCAAGTAAGTCTTTATAATTACAACCTATATCTTCGTTATCAAACACATGGCATTGAAAAAGGGACTAAAAAATGGCCTTCATCATACTAGATTGAAAAGAAGTCACAAAATCATGAAAAGCAACAACATAGTTAATTGTGAGACAAGTTATGAATGATATGTCATCAGCCACAAACTCACCTTTAACCTTTTAAGATAGCATAAAGCAAGTCTAATTCATATATGTAGTAACCTAATTCATAAAAGTTCCTAGTTAAAAGCATTATAGCATATTAACAGTGTATAGTTGGGGAAATGTAAAATTAAACTACAAATGATGAAACCTACAACATAACCTAAGAGCAATAAGAAGAAGAACATAGCCTAATTGGAGAATGAAGAAACAATATAAGAACGCAGAAACCACAGAGCAACAATGGCAGTGATAAGTTCATGCTTGAATTCGAAGGTAAAGTAAAAGGGCTCAGCGACATGAACGGAGAGATCAAGGAAGCACCATTTCTGTTGTATTGACGGAATGGAGGAAAAGAAGATAGATGGTCTATGTGAGCAGATGAAGCTGCTTTGATGAGTTGGTCCACGGCCTTTTTCTTCTCCAAAATCTACTAGCATTGACAAGCAAGGGTTGGAATATCTCGACTAGAAACAATCAAAATCCTTGAAAATGTGACCTACCTCCTTGCGCTTGAGCTTCTTCTCCTTCCCCTTACTATCGGCGGTGGCGGTTGCGCCGGCGACGGCGGAGGCAGACGCTTTGCCCTTCGACGACTCCATCGATTGTGAAAGCCAAACACAGTCACTTGTTGGCTTAGTCTGCGTGGGCACTGGGCGATAAATCGATCCTTATATTGGGTTGGGCCCTTCCTACTCCACGGTCCGGCCCAATTAGGGAGTGTAGAAATGGTATATAATCCTTGTGCCTTTTAAAGTGGATCCATAGAATCTTTTATTTAAATCATTTTACTACTTTTTTCAGGTGAATTATTGCTCCAATGGACATGATAGTAAAGATTATTTAAACTTACGTATTTTTTTATTGATAATTAAGTAATTCTTAATTTGTCCCCGAGGGAACGCTTCAATGGCCAAAGATCAAGCTCCCGTGTAAGGGATCTTGTATTCGACTATGTCGGGGACAATAGCTGCATTTAGTGCGTTTGTCTACTTGATTTTACGCATCATATTATGTCGTTTATGTTTTGGCATGGAGTATGACTAGTAAATCTAGAGTTTATTTGTTGTTCCGTGTGTTCCACTGTTTGTATATTTATCTTTATCCTGATATATAATATTTGACACAATGATTCTTCTAAAAGAAAATCATTCTTAATTTAATCTCTCACATAGTCTTTCAAACAGACAGACTTGGACTTATCGAGTTTAAATAATTTGTAATAATAAAAGTATTATTTTTACAAATCAGATCAATAAACATGTTTTGATATTTAAACATATAAATACAAATAATCTAATAAAACATTAAGATTCTTACGCCCTAGAGTGGAGTTTGGACCAACCTTACGAATTTGTTCAACTACACTGTTGAACAAATATCTTTTTTGGTTGAACCATATAGTATATAAAATATATATTTCTAAACTCACCCACCCAAAAGATAACTCTCCTTGCACGTAATTAATTTTACGATTGCAAAGTTGGTAAACAATAAATAAATAAATAGCCCGAGGAGAAAGAGAAATAGAAGATACAAACAAAACAACAACCTAGTATGTATGAGTTGAGTAGGTGAAGGTCATGTATCTATCAAACAATGCATTGAAGACCACTATAATAATTAAATGAATTGAAAATCTCTAGACAGTAGAAGCACTTGCAGCTCAATCATTAAAGAACATTATCAACATTTTGAAGTCAAACAAATCAGATCAACATTACAAGAAAAACCAATCAGCAGCTTCCAAGGCTCTCTCAATTATTTATATGGCTACCTAATAATTAGCGATGGATTACAAAATTGAAGATTGCTTTAAATAAAAACCAAAAGAAAAAGGAAGGAAAGATTTAGAAAACAGTTGAACCAAACACACAAGAAACCATCTCTCTCTGTCTTTATAGATATAAAGAAGCATCTTTTTTCAACTTTCTTTAACTAAAGAAATGATTCTCATGCGAGCTTCCCGGGAAAATCACGAGGAACTACTGATTTGCTGCTACTAAGACACTTAAAATGGAGTGTGTTCTATGATTTAAAGGGGTCACGTTACTGACCTGTAAGAGTGGCTCTGTCACGCAAGCTGAGGAAGAAGAAGATGGCCAAGCCGAGTCATCGAAACCGAAACACTCACGCACCCAACTTTACACAATTGGCAATTCCAACACACAATTGCTGCTAGTACAAGTTTCAAATGAGCCATGGACATGGACCAGCACACACTGTCACTTTCTCTTCTTCTAGTCTTTCATTGACCAGCTCTTCTTCTTCTTCTTCTCTGTAATGTGATTTCTTTATCAGACTTTGGCTTCATCTGCACACAAACAATCTCGAAGCTTCCATCTGGTTTTGCCCATCCGTACCATACAAGAAACTGAATATAAGCAACCTGGATCGAGCAAGAGTCACTCGAGAATTGAGTTCAGAAATGGGTAAGCTCAAGAGCAGGGAGGAGGATAGAGATGTGGCGATCCGAGTTCAGCTAGAAACTCTTCAAGTTCCATCCAGAAACCCCATCAACAAGGTCCTTTCCTTTCCTCTCTTGTCTAGTCTCATTTTCTTGCATGCCAAACAAGCCTCTAAGAGGAACTTACTTGCAGGTTCAGGTGCAAGAGCCAGCCACTCTGCAGACTGAAGCAACAACGGGGCTGTTTTTCAGGAAGCTCTTTCAGCAGCTTTTCTACTCCCACCTCATACTCATCGCCGCCTTGATTGTCTTCCTCATGATCCGAGCCCTCCTCTCAGCTTCCGATGGCCACCATTTCTATCCCCTCAAGTGGTACCCTCCTCTCCTAGCCTCAACAGCAAGCGCAGGACTTTCTTCTTTCTTGTTACCATTCATCACCAGGCTCAACCCTGCAGGAGCCTTGAGAACAGTCTTTTGGCTCAGTCCCCTGCTAACTTGTGGGGCCGGCGTGCTTCTCATTGCCACCGGCTATGCCGGAGGTTTAGTCACCGGCGCGGTGGCTGTCTTCTTTTCCCTCGTTCAGTCCCTTTATGGGTGCTGGGCCGGTCCCAGGTTTGACTATGCAAGCAAGGTCTTGACAGTTTCTCTAGACTCTCCTCCTCAGAAAACCGCCTTGCTGGTCTCTCTGTCAATCATCACCAGCATCTTGTACTCCACTTTCTTGATCTTTGGCATTGGAGGAGCAACTGCAACCGGAACTGGTTTAGACCTTGTATTCATCATGGTACTCCTGCTAAGCCTGTCATGGACAATGCAAGTGATCAAGAACACACTACACACAACAATCTCAAGCGTCAAGTACATGCACCATGCATGTGGGACAGATTTCAACACTCTCTTAGCCTACAACAACATAAAGAACAACTCCATGGGAAGTGTCTGCATCGGCTCAGCCATTGTCCCAATCCTTGTGGTCGTCCGGGGCTTGGCCAGAGCCATGAGCCTAGTTGCAGGAGACACGGACGAGTTTTTGTTCTCATGTGTCAATTGCTATTCAGGCATTGCTGCTACACTGATAACATATGGGAACAGGTGGGGATTTGTGCAGGTCGGGGTTTACCACAAGGGTTTTCTGCAGGCATCAATGGATACATGGGAGATGTTCAGGAGGGTCGGGATCGAATCATTGATAGATTCAGATCTGACAGGATCATTTTGTTTTCTCTGTGGGATGATGGGAGGTTCCATAAGCACACTAGCAGGAGGGTCATGGGCACTTGCAGTTCACAAGAGTTATGCCACAGAAGTATCCATCTATGCCTTCTTTATCGGCTATTTCATGGTAAGAGCATATATATAGCCATAATATATTTAACACACTTCAACCTAATTCAAAAACTGGAAAGAAGAAAAAAAACTGACCTTGATGTTTGATGATGTGTTGCAGAGCCGGGTAGCTATGGCGTGGCCTCAAGCTTGTGTTTCCGCATACTATGTTGCTTATGCAGAGAACCCAGAGAGCCTTCGTTTTGACTCAACCATCCCTGTGAGAATCGAACAGCTTCAGAGATATCAAGCTAGAGCGAACGAAACAGACCAATGATTCAGTCTTGCACCCAGCCAGTCTTAATAGCATGAATAGGAAGGATTGCCAAGTAGTGAAGCTGTACAAATTGTTGTTGAAGAGTACAAGAACTTGTATGCTTTTCATTTTTTTTTTATCTTTTTCAAGAGATTGATAAAGAACAGGTAGATTCCATGATTTTTGGCAAATTAATATACTGTTTCACTAAGTTGCAAACACATAAGTTTTTTGGAACTTGTCAAGATCTTACAGCGATGAATCAATTTATCACATGAAAGAACAAGGCTCTTATTATGAATCAAGTTAGATACATTAATGTGTAAAACACAGTATATCACGTGATCATCAACCTGAAAATGACAGTAATATGCAAATCTGAATAACTGGTATAAAAAGTGCCTTTTAATCCCAGTCTCAACACATCGTAGTACACTGAATGCTAAGGTACAATAAATCAAAGGAAGGAAATTTAAGCAAACCACGAGGTTATCCAAGATGACCACGACCACCACATTCAGAACACATTGTGTTTCCAGTTCCTCCACAACCTGCACGACAATGATTGTCTCATTAGAGAACTCGTCACCAAAAATCAAGGAAACACAAGCATGTCATATCGTATACGTTTGAAACAAAAAGACTGCATTAAATTCTGATATTCTTGAAGCATTTACGAAGAAAATAAAGGCTAACCAAAATGTTTTTTTGTTTTGTTTCTTGGATTCAATATTGGATTCTAGGGAATAAGGATGTTATGTGTCTGCCCTTCATTTTTTAGGGAAAAAATGATTTTAAAGTTAGACTGTACCGACCTTACAACTTCCTAAATCAACACATATGTATAGCCAATCTTGATCCCAAGAAAGAACTTCTAGTGCACCTTTGAGTTGCAAACCACATGATGAAAAGAGTTAATCAATTTCTTGTTTTGGTACAAGTGTACAACATGTGATGTGCTTCTTGTTTTCCCTTCTAAAGAAGAACTATTCGTGATTTGTAAATAATATTATTCATATATATATATTTCCAAATCAGAGGTAGGCATTAACAGACATCAAAGCCATGACAGAACTTTATCGAAATTAAGTAGAAAACACCAGAGGTTACTGACATGCATCATACACTTCAGATTATATCCATATGACATACAGTTGTAGGCTGTCTGGAGGGAAAAAATATTACCTAGGCAGCGTACTTTGACAATGATGCCCTGGCTCTCCATTATTGAATCGACATATAAGCCTGTACCAGAGCAACTAGTACAAAGTACAGCACCTTTGGCTTCACAATCTGTGCACCGTGGCTTATCTCCAATAACTTTTTCAGCCAAAGATGTACCAACTGGCTTTTCAATTATCTGCTCTGGGATAGGTTTATCATAACAGAACAAAGATTCAAGACTGCTCATTCGCCTGTGCTGGTTTCTAACTGCATTTGACTCCTCCTGCAACACCAAAACATTTCATGCAAGGCAATTTTACCCATAGGCTAGCTTAATCTAAGGAAAAGTAAGGGTAGAAAGCACACTAATTTTGGTAGTCACATAAATCTAGAAGAAGCCAAACCCATTTCAGGAGCACAGTTGTGCATGCATGCATACATACATGTTGCATGGTATTTGAGAGAGTGAGAAAGGACTCTACAGTGAACCCATTATTTAAAAGGGCTGACTGCGGTCACAAGGATAATACAGAGACAACTTTACACAACAAAGCAAATAGGGTGACTAGGAAATCTGTAACTCAGAAGGCTACCAGATATTCTCAAGCAAACTGCATAAATGCTTGACAAAGGAAAACATTGATCAGAAGTTAATATCTATCAAAATATTCAAATTAACATAGGCCTAATGAAAGCTAAGACAAGTTCAAATTTTCCTTAGGGTGGGTAACTCACAAGTTTAATGAGTGAAATTCAATTCAGAACGTAGATTTGTGTACCTAGTTGTGCCTATTGTGGTGTAATTCAAGATAATTTGAGCAGTACAACTGAAACAACAAAGTAAGGAAACATTATCATGATTCTTTCGACACCAACTGAATCATGACTCCATATAGAAACGGACAAGAGGGTTTAAAAATCATACCATACAACTATACAAGAAGAAGAGTTCCACAAAAGGAAACTGTTTCAATTCACAATGAGGGTGTCATGAGGTTATATACGGTTTTAGACCTTGAAAATTGAAAGGTGTTTTCTTTTAGGTTTTTTCAGGTGGACAACCATGCAAATCACTGTACAATGTGCTTTATCATTATAATTCACATAATAGCTTTCAGCCACTGCACTTAGTGGGATCATAAGTCTAGAATTAGTTAACCATAGCTCCTTGACAACCAAATGAAACCAAATTCTATCATCCCAATACCAATTCACCAGTATCTATCGAGGTTGTGGATAGTTACTAAGAAACTTCTTAGTGTCAAAGCAAGAAGGCTAGGGTCTACATGAAATTAAACAAATATACTATATATGAAGACTATTAGTCTGGTTTTCTGAACTCTGAAATGTGAACAAATCAAACATTCAGTCAAACTCTTCCCTAAACAACACAAGGCGCAATTACCATTCCAAGGAAGCTCAGTGTAGCCAATTACGAACTTCATAAGTAAAAATCAGTAATGTGAATGCCAAAAATAAAATTTGTTCTGTAAACATCAGCTAATCTCAGAATGCTGTAAAGCTAGCATTATAACAAACATTCCTAAACCATGTCCATAAACCAGATCAATCGGGGATTGCATAAAAACGATACAAATCAACAAGAAACAATACCCAGGAAGAAAAACGAAAAGGGAAAGCTATATGCAGGACCGAGAATAGGAAGAACCTCGTTAGAAGAAGAAACAGAACCATTGTTGACCACGGCTCGGATTTCCCGAGCAGATTCTCTTCTTGCTTTGCCACGAAACCCAGAATAAGCTCCGATGATACCGAAGCTGCTGCGACTGAATTTGCAAGGAGAAACAACAGCTAGTCCCACCGACGGCGACGACGAGGCCATCTTCAAAGCACACGAATCCATGGTTGAGGTCGAGAATCGTTCTCAAACACCTTAAAATGCAGAAATTCGTAAAATTACGAATCCGAGAATGAAATAAACATCGGAGGAATCGCCGATTTGGGGAGGAAGTAGCCTGAGCTCCCTCGTAAGTAACGATATTGAATTGGGGTAGCTCTCGTCTCGCTGTAGTGGATTTTACGGAACGGTCGGGTCAGACAGTTGGGGGATGTAAAACGCTCGGGTCCCCGTCCCATGCGAAGCGGGTTCGGGACGGAGATTTTTAAGTGGTCAGGGTACAGGACGGTCAACGGAGATTTTGATCGATGACGGAACAACTCATTCGCTGTCCCGCATTATTAATTCTAAAAATTATATGTATTACTAATATCGTATATACCTTCCAGATCCTAACATCTTCCGAGTAAGAGATCACATGATGTTTATTTTATATACGTGTTGTTTAAAATTATGGATTGAGAATTGTGTAATTGTCAAAATGTACATTTTCTCGAGTCAACACGGGGCGCAGGACGGAACGGAGATGGGACACGGGTATCCCGCCCATTGCCATCTCAGACTGAGCTGACAGACTTTCGTGGCCCAGATATAACACGGCCCGAGTCAGCGAAGTGATAGATCCACTTTGAATTGAGATTGGATCAACGAAGGGCCCATTTCATCCAATGGGTGTGTATACTCATATGGATAATTAAGCCTTTACTTGCTCAGCCCGGCTCAACGAATAAAAATATTAAAAAGAACGATAATATTTTTTGTTCATGTGTTTGCAAATTGTGGTCGGTAAATATTAAATATAGCATCGTTAGTTTTGACTTCTGAGATCAAAACTTAAGTGCTAAGGTAACATTACTTATAAACAATGACGTCCAAGTCATTAAATGGGATAAAATAAGACGACTCACTTTTAAATACATTTGACTGATCAAGTTTTGTTGAACTCGTTTCAAAAAAAAAAGTTTTGTTGAACTAAACACAGCTAAATTTGTTAGACATCATTGACTAAGGGTAAATTTCATCCCACTTTTCCTAACGAAACTTTATTTTCATCCCACTACCTGACGAAAGTTTATGACACAACACTACCCTGACGAAACTTTAAGTATCAAATTAGTAC
>JAYMSV010000885.1:0-14579 GCA_036897745.1 Erodium moschatum | reverse complement strand
AGAGCAGAAGCCATATTGTTGATGAGCTTGTCAGAATCTTCAAAGAAGAGAGACACAACTACAAAATCTGGGTTGCTCTCACAAGCTGGCTAAAGTGATCGTCCAGATATCCCTTCTCACCACCAACAAGTAACGACCCATCATCACAAAAACAAAATTAGCTACACTTTCCCAAACCCATCTCTAGATTTCACTCGGAGGTCTAAAAAAGATGGCATTTTTGACAAAAATTGAACCACTGACCTCGCGGTAAAGAGATGTGGAGTAGTCCATGAACTGTCGAACGGACGGAGCATAGAGCTTGGATGGAGGCTGGAGGGACGCGACCGGAAGGAAGCTTGCTGGAGACGGCCGGAGAAGAGAATAGAGCCGGAGAAGGAGGAGTTGCTGTTGCTGGAGAAGGCTTTGGACAGCGAACCGGAGAAGAAAACCCTAATCTCACTCTCTTGAATCAATCCTATATGAGTCGGGAATGAAATTACACGGAGAGCAAATGCTTTGTTTTTTGAGTTGGGATTGAATGTGAAATCGAAGCCATTTTCAAGCAAATGGCGTCCGTATCACATAAATTCATATCTTTGGTGACGAAAGTTTCATTCCCGACTCATTGTTAATTAAGTTGGTAATGAAAACTTTATTTAACTTTCAATATCGACCCACATAAAAATAATTTGGTAACGAATGTTTCATTGTAAAATTAAATTACCAACTCAATATTATAAATTTCATTATCAACATGACGAGATCAGTCAGTGCCAAATTGTATTGGGAGAGTCGGGAACCGGAAACTTACTATTCGGTTCTTCTGAAATAATCGTCACGATCTGACTCTCAAGCCGATAATGTAAAAAAAATATGCTAGTCGAACAGAGTTATGTGTGATTATCTTTTAATTATGACCACTTATGGGGCGACGAGGGAGAAGCTATGCAAATACTGTCATGGGAGGATGAACAAATCGCCTATATTTGCCTGGCTAATCGCCTCCCGCATTGAACCGAACTATATTGATCCACAGGAACTCCAAACTAAATTATATAAAACACTAAAATCTACAAACTAGATTGAATGTCTACCTTGATATATGCTTAAACTTCATGACTATCCTTCTACATGTTCACAACATTCTTAAACAAACATATATGTCATCTCTTTGGACTGATCAAGCAAATGCAAATGTTTCAACATAATCATATTGTTCAATTTCAATCTTTTCCTTTAGCCATCAAGTGTGTCTTCATTCTCTACTTTTCTGCAATATAGTTTCATATTTGCTCACTCTGCATCGTGTCTTTTCGATTTCAGACTGTGTCAAATGTATCCACCGGGTTTGAACTTGTGGCCTCAAGGAGGTGAGAGAGCTCTTTTCACCATCAGGCCAACCCAAGTGGGCCACGCCTCGTCATCTACTTGTGAACCTCTAATCTGCATCTGGTCGTACTTCTTGTCCCACTTGGAGCCATGAATCGGAACTATGCTTCACTACACTGTCAAACTCGTGTCTCAGCAGTAGCCCGAACAATATCTTTCCCTGCTCCAGAGAAAAACTCGACTTATAGCACAACGAGTATAAACAAACATTGGAAATGAGCTAATTCGACTCGCGGACCTTTATTCTCCTGTAAGACGCTAAAGTAGCTAAAGGTTCGCTCGATTTCGACACTTGTCCATCTTTAAGGGAAAAATTGATCATCTGACAACGATTGCATCCACCCAAAGACTGGATAATCGGAAGAAAAAAAAACACAGATCAATAACGAGAGAGAAGATATTAAAGCTTGCTTGTCTAAATGGTCAAGCACTGGAACTTGGGTTTTTGAGACCTGAGTTCGAGTCTCAACAACTGTACCCCACACATTTTTTATCTCCACCTCCCAACTTCTGTTGGGCCCCTCTTTATTCAGCCCTTTGGGCCTTTCTCTCATCTCTATCAGCCCTTGTTGGGCCTCTCTTAACAATAGAAAATCCTCGGGGTTTCCTTACTTCTACATAAGGTCTTGAGCCCAAAAATGCAAATAATTACTGTTTATGTGAAGAAGGCGCATCGGAGAACATACAGTGAAGTGATTTCTCCCAATGCTAAGATTTCCCCATCCATCTTCAGCATACGGCTCTCCTCCGGATATGACAAGATTAGGCCGAAATCTCATTGGATTGACCTGAAATGGAATTTCTTGGGAACCTTTCGATAGTTCTGCAATAATATATTTTGACAGACGTGAGAAAACAACCCGATATAATAATTGATGGACTCAACATCGATACAGTTTCAACAAACTATTTATCTAAAAAGGTGTGATCATCGGCTTCATTTGAAAGAAGGAACTTACTGGAGTTCAATTTGTCGTTAAGGTCAGCCACACTGGCCTCAGATATCAGCAAGAACTGAGCTTCATTAGTAAAGTTCAATTTGCTCCCCACATCTCTGCACATGCCCACGCTACCACTCTTGTTCACTCCACATTGACTATCGAAACCAGTGCTTCGTAGTAAATTGCATGGACGACCCACAGCGTTGCTAAACCAATTACTGATTTCAATGTCATATGCCAGGACTTCATATCTAATCAACATAAAATAGTAAGAAACCTCCAAGTAACGGTATAAGTTTTTCGGGTTAATTGCAGATAGCTAGTGTGTACTATACGTCTTTTGCACATAACTATCCCCAACTTTAAACTTTTGCATCAAGCTCCCTAAACTTTCTAAAATCTGCAGATAACTCTTTTTCACCAAAAAATGACGAAAATGTCCTTGACTCTTACCTCAAATAAAACTTCATAACTACCGAAAACATTTTGGTTAGATGTAGAGAACGGTAACTATTAAAAAGATTATAAATGATATTTTTATAGATTAGGGTAAAAGGCATTTTTGTCATTTTTGCGCTAAAAAGAGCTATCTGCAATTTTTTGAAAGTTTAAGTTATGTGCAAAAGATGTATAGTACGCAATAGCTATATGCAATTAACCCTAATTTTTATCTTCAATCTGATGAGAAAACTTAATTATCTATAGAACCCTTTTTATCTTCAAGTAAAAAGAATGCATCAAATATCAGACCTTCGGGCATGTATATCCATTTCCTCTCTCCCGATATGGTATGAGTTAGACTTGATGTCAATCTCCAGCTTCACTTTGCAACGTGGTGATTCCACAAACAATAATCCTTGGTTCAGGTCAATGGAAGTACTTATAAGACACATCTCAGGAACCTATACACCAATTTAGAGTCAATACTCAATATCCAATGTCTCCAAACAGACAATAGAAGTGAGATTCACCATTTAACAACAGGCGTGCAGCTAAGAATATAAAGTTGGACCAAAACAGCAATCCAGAACTCAACCGAATTTACATGATTAACAAAGCATAATGTAGTATTGGCCCAACTCGAGCTACTTTGATAGAGCTAGAATACAAGGCTTAATTGTTCTTCCCGCTATGTGTAATTTCTCTTTTTCCAAATTAAATCCAGTCAACAAAGACACAAGAATTTCTAACACAATTTATTGAAGTTATGCGATGACTATGGGAGGAAAGGTAGCATGGACCCCACGGATATAGACAACAAAAAAATATACAAAACAGGATACCTTCTTTTGTGTAAGAATTTCACCATTTAGGCCTTTTAGAAGCCATTCTCGATCATATTGCAAACCTGCTCAAAATTCCAGGCAAAAGAATCATCATAGTCCATATTGTTTAAAACTCCTAGCATATGATACCAACCCAATTATACGTACCTGTGCTACTTAATGGCCAGCTTTCTACACTGAATCCTGCACATGATTTTATAGGATACACGGTAATAGACTTCAGATAAAATCCCAAGCCCACCCTTCTTGTTGTGCCTGCAATTTAGTGAAGACACAAGAAGTTTTGAGTTAAATTGATCTCCAATTATAGCCATTAGTTTGAGCATCACTATTTCAGAATGATATGGCAAAAACTACGCGCGCACACACACACACACGATATAATTTCATCTTTAGCAGAGAATGAAGCAGTGGAAAACGTGTATAACCATTACCTGAGAAGGGGATGGTCCGTATACTCAACCCAGGAGGTTCTACTACGAATGACCTTGTTATAAAATCAATAAACCTCTGTATTACAAAAAAAAAAAATAGTAACTAAAATTAGACTACCATAACCGTAACTTACATTATCATGAAATAGAAATTATATTTAATACTCCTATAAATTTGTGGCAAATGCAACCACTATAAGCCCACTGGCGTAGGCCTGGTTGTCAGCGGGCTCTCTCACATCCTTGAGGTCAGAAGTTCAAATTCCAGTGGGTACACCTACTTGGTAGCAGGTGTAGGGTCAGGGTTAGGATAGGGGTTGACCTCTGGTTAACTTAGGTTGTTAGGCTAGATTAGGACTACCCACACTCAAGTATGTAAATGTATAACCAAGAGGGGCCCACTTGGGTTGGCCTGGTGGTCAAAGAGCTCTCTCACCTCCTTGAGGTCAAAGGTCTGAACTCCAGTGGGTACATCCGCTTGGGAACAGGTGAAGGTGAAGGTTAGATTAGAAATTAGAGTAGGATTTCCCCTCTTTCTTTCCGATAAAAGAAAATGTATAGCCAAGAGGGAAATGAGACAGTATTCAAGTATGTTACAACAATTTACAAGATGAGAGAAATACACCAACCTTGGCATCTTCATATGTTGACATGTAGCCAAAGGATACTCTAACGGCTCCAGTCGGTTTTCCATCTATTATGTCAAAATCATCCCAACATACATGCCCAGCCTGAACATCTCCCAAGAAAATATTTTATCCCGGGAAATACGATTGCAAAAACATACTCAAATTCTTATATCAACACTTGCATACCTCAATGTTGGAAAGCATATCGGAATGAGACAACCCAAGATATTTTGCACATGCACCCGGATTACAAAAGCATCCCGTCTACAAGGAAACAGAAGGCAAAAAGAGAGATTTTTTTCATCAGTCAGTAGGACGTTTTATTAATAAAAAGAGAATTGTCTTCCAAGGATGGAAGAGAGACTCTCAAGGGCCGAAGGCCAAAACAAAGAAAAGAAATTACAAGAAGCCATTCCAAAAGAATAATGAACTACTCAACTGATAATCAATAATGAGCTACTCAAAATGATTTACTGCATTTTGCGATTTCCAATGTAATAAGAACTCAATCCTACATTTTTTCGGAGTAGAGAATATAGAGTAAATAATCATGGAAGGGGATCAAAACAATACAGCAACAAGTTTAATGATAGGCATTTAATCATTCAAACTACGATCTAACTAATTGACGGGCATTTCCAGAATTTACCCGTAACTGAATTCCAGATAATGATGCCAATTTTTCCACCTCACGATATCCAAACCAAGAGCCATCAGGCCTCTTCAAGTTGAATGAGATTATAGGGCCGGATTCACGCCATACTTCCTAAAAGAAGAAGTTGTTAATACCCGTCAGAAATCCAGTAGATCCTTGAAGAGACAACAAAGGACTAGAAATGTGAACAGGTGTAGAACCAACCTGTGAATTATTACTTCCATAAATTGTGCAAACCTTGGCTCCATTTTCATGTCTTACAGACAAAAGCATCCTCCTCACATATACGGCAAGTGACGTTGTATGCCTACAGAATGATAAGTTTGAGGATAGATTAAAATATAAAATTGCAAACTAAAGAGTTAATGCACAAGGAAATGTGTTTCATCAAGTCAATGAAAGATGTGTAGCATATGATATCTATCCTCATGACATTTGACGACCAAGTATAGGAGCATAAGCAAAACTCCATGAACAAGTACAAAAATACTAGTAGATTACCAGAGTTAGAAGTGTTTTTGATGATAGGAGTATGCACACCCCACTTTATGCTCTAATAACATAAACCATGTAATAACAAAATGAGAAATAGTTGAGCAAGGATATGGATCAGTGTCCAACATGGCAGGGATTTTTTTCTTCCACACAAAATGTGGTGGGCCTTGCTACATGCATTATGAATTCCTATTAGCAACTACCTCCTCCCCCTCCATATTCCTTTGGGTTTCATAAATAGGATTCGATCACATTTACTAGCATTATAGAATGTCATATTTATTTGTGTAGTTACCCACTACAAGCTTTTGAGAGGGTTAATCCACTATGCATTGCTAAAAAATACCCAAATCTTGAAACAAAAATATTTTGTTACCGTGATATTGCAGATACAGTAAGGGAATTGATCATCTTGAAACCATGGCCTATAGATGCTATACTCAAGAACGAAATAGTGCCATCCTCAAATAACTCTTCAATGCCTTCTCTTCTTTTAACAAAGTCAATGTCAGCTATTGAAGCTGCAACTGTGCCTGGATGTTCATGCAGTAAACCTATACATTAGTTATATCTCTTTTTTATTAATTTACTAAGCACATAACTTATATTTACATTTATTGAAATGTGATAGTAGGAATCTAAAAGCACTAACCCCCACTAAAGTATGATTTCTTCAGTAACTTAGCGGCATCTGCCCAGTCACAACAAGGACACAGTTTAGCAAAACGTTGTCATATCAAATATCAATTCATCTCATAGGAAAAGATGACATCAAGCAAATCAAATGATATTCTACAAATGGAAAGCATTGCAGAGTAAGTGTGTAATGATAAATTGATAATGAGAGAGAAGGGTATCCGATCTTTAGCAAAAGAATGTCTTCATACGTAATCCCCGTCAATATGTAACAAATAGATGGGAAGATAGAAGGTCACGGAGATTTTAACGGTTAAACTCGTAAGAATGTACCGATCTCTATGATCAACCAAGTTACTGAACGCGCAGTCAGGCTTCCATGACCATACCACATTATTCTTTTGTTTCTCTCCACTCCATTTCTCCCTCAGTCATCTTTCCTTAGAGGAATTTTATTACATAGTAAACTAGAACATTTGAAACATGTAGTAAATGACGTAAGGTTAGACACTCTGTACAAGGTGGAGAACCTATTTTTGCAAATTAACTACTCGCTTTGTATCCAATATGTAACTGAAGCACAAATATAAAAGTCTGATTCAGCAATAATAAAACTACGATTCTCTACGAGAAGCATGCAACTGAGCGATTAACAGTAAGGGAAGTTGTTTATGCATATCAATAATAGATGGTGTTCTCTATTTAGAAATATACAGTGTATTCCAAGCAGTTTTAAAAAAAAAACAGATACCTTTACATAATGCATACCATTTCGGATAATAAGAGCACCAAGTCCAGTTGGATAGCCAAATACCTGAACAAAAACAATATAAAATGAAAAACAAATGTTAGATGCAGTAGTCTATATATAATATAACCGGAAACTACAAAAATAGACCTTATAGAATGACACAGCAACAAAATCAGCAGGATACTTTGATAAATCTGGCGGTTCTGTAGCACATCCTTTTGCGGCATCAATAAGAACCTTCCAGCAGCCCCTGGTTACAACATATATTAATTCTGGTGAAGCTATAAAGACTGTTTCAGATTAATCATTAATTGTGAACCGGAATAGCAGTAGGGCAAATGCTAAAAAATGAGATTTAGATGCCCGATATGATTAGGCTTGCATACCTGGAGGGTGAAGAGACTTCCAAAAACCTTTCAGGGTCTTCCTTCATGATATTCACTAAGTCCGGACTAAATCTCAGACCCGAAAAATTGCATTCCGAGGGGAAGGCAAATAAGTTATACGTATCACCTGAAATAATAGTCAAAATCAATTCAACTTCATACATCCATTCCTGAATTTCACTCACATGTTACTGAAGCACTTGCTACATAAGTTTGTTTTCTCTCTGACCAGGGCTAAATATTCTAATCTAAAACCTTTCAGGATCAATACTAATCAAACGTTACTTTAACCTATAAACTTAAACTGCTATAAATGGACCAAGAATTAGACAGGTCGACATCAGAAAAAGACCATACAGGCCCCACTTCAACCTAAAAGGCTTAAGCTGTTATGTGGAGGACCCAACTAGTATGCCAAGTAGTCTTAAAATCCACGAACTTGTGATATGGGATACTTCAGCAATACCTAATTGGGCCAATTTAAACCTATGGGCCACTAATGGAAAGCAGAACATAACAGAGTCATAGCAGCAAACTTAGTTATATGGGAAAAGGTATTCTTAGGAATGCACACCCAATCACAAGGCTTATTTACAAATGCGTTAAATAAAAGCGTATTCTTAGGAATCCACACCCAACCAGAAGGCTTATTTACAAAAGCATTAGAGAGCAGGCATTGTTGGACCAGGTAAGGAGCAGTCAGCAATTTATACCTTGAAAGACTCGAGAACTGATAAGCTGGATAGATACCCAACATTCCTACCACTTAAAATATCCGTTGCTATGTTGATGGGTAAAAATCTTAGCTTTACATGGAAGTGTAAATGAATTGATTATTAACCTGAGAGTTACCTGTATGCATTTCTTCACGCAATGCAGCTGCATTTCTCCGTTGTACTGGATGCCTCGATACCTTCAGAGAAGACTTGGTGCATTTAGAAACCCCAGTATTATCCAAGGTTTCTTCAATATCTACTGCAAAGGCTGCAGCTCCTTGACTAAGAGCATATCTAATAGTTATGAAGGAAAAAAACGGCCATGAAGTTATAGGGTACATCTACTTGACTATTACATATACTCAGATCTACAAGATTCATAACGGGAATGTTGCCTTTTTTCTTACTGCAAAATAGATATATGGCAGTAAGTTTGCATGAAGACTGGATCTAAGAGAAGGAACTAGTACCAGAAAAGTGAGGCTTTAGTACTGGTCTAAGTAGGTCATCCAGCCCAAGGCACCTTTGCTAGAATCAAATACAATTCCAATAAAGTACAGTGACAGAAGGAGACGTGTGCATTGTAAGGATTAGAATGCAATGGTCGGCCGATAAAGTAACAGCATTTTAACAATGTTCATCCTGAAATCAACTAGATAATAATGTCGGACAACATGTTTAACTTCATGCGATGATCTATTTTGATACAGTAATCAACAACTGAAAGATGATACAACGTAGGATACTCTCTCATTCCAATAACACTGTTGTGGTTCTCCATTGTGTACACAAAACTGCTCTCATGGCTCCATGGGAAAGCCTCTGCAACCAGCTTCAGTGCTGCTGTTGCCCCAGAAGTGAATATACATTTGTAATCATTTAAGGGTGCATTGCAGTAGTCAAGAACCTATGTGCAAATAGAAAATATTCATAGGAAGAGCATATAACCAACATATAAGAACAGACAGACAGATATTAAGTTCATCTTTTACATATATTATCAAAGCTCATATCAATTAAAAAACAAAAAATTGGAACCGAAGGGATGAAAGACACCAATATAGTTTACCTGTTGACGAGCTTCTCTCAGAAAGTCACTTGCAACCACACTGGAATCGCTTAGGCTATCTAGTATTTAGGTCAGGAACCACTTGACAATATACAACTATGCAGAGTTAAACAAAATGAACATTTCTTCCAACCTAAGAGTATAGTAAAACATACACAATAGCATACACGCTTTTACATATGGGTTCAGTGGGTGAATCTCATATATGTATACCGGCTGAATCATTTGTATGCTGTAATCAAAATTTATTTTTTTCGAATTACTACGGATCTAGACCCTAAAGAATAGTGCTTTTTTTTTCTTATTTCCAATTTTATACAAATGAAAAGGAGCACATGTTTTGGAAAGTGTTTCCTTTCACTTACTAGTACACCCTATGTATCAAACTGTTGAGCAACTTCTCCACAATGATCACAACAAATAAGCGATAATTTACATATAACGTAACACTAGAGATAAACTCATACAAACAACATAAAGAGATAAGAAATGCAGTGCATTGGGAGGAAAAGAAAACATTATTTGAAAGACAGGATACGTGGATTCCCATACACACTCGTTCCGAGATCCTTAAAGATAGCTTCCATCTGCAGCTCGGAGTATAAAGTTGCTCCAGCATGGTCCAAATAAACCAGACCTACAACCCATTCCAAAAGAAAACAACAAAAGTTACAATGATATTGAATTGCTCTGTATCAACATGCAAAAAACTAAGTTGTAACAATGCACAAATCCAAATTCTCTCATGTCCTGTAGATACTTTTGAAAAGCCCAATCTGAATCCCGAATCAAACTTCAAACTACCACAATTCCCATTTCATATCAGATGCAGAGAATTTAAAAACAACCTTCAGTAAGCTCAAATTCAAAACCAAAACCAAAACCCAAAATTTACTTAATCCCATACCTAAGGTGAAATCAATTCAGGGTTTTACAATGCCAGATCAATTAAACATTAACTTCAAACACCTTTAGTTCCCTCCCAGCCCAACTTTCTCAGTACCCAAACAAAACCCACAAATTTTAACACGTCCCCAGCAGAGGAAATGGAAGAATTACAAAAACAAGGATCATAGAAGCACAATTGATCAGATATGATAAAGGGTGACTCCAAATTCATCAATCTGAAAGCTTGTGACAAAGATGAACTGACCATTTGAATCCAATCTCTTGAATTCAGAAGCTCGAATCTCGTCGACGGACTTGGGACCATTTGGGTATCCGTAAAATTCACCGAACTCGTTGAGAAACTCCTCTTTGTCTCTATCCATGGCTCAAGGAGTTTCGACGGAGCTGTAACAGAGCTTATGATAGAGCCGTGTAGCGTTTTGGGCCTAAAATCTGGAAACTTGTGTTTTCAAGTTATTGGGTACTTTGGTGAGTTGGGAATAGTCGCAAGCTACGGTCAATGAGTGGTTCATAGTTATGCCCAATAGTGTTGAATTGAATAACTACCTAATTTGCTGGAATAGCGACGAAGCCTCGCCGGAGGTCCGATTTGGGTCACGGCCGACAGCCCCACGATCTGGACCTGCCCTCTCGGATACGGTGGAGCTTGGGATAATGGGATGGGACTCATTTGTAGAGATGATTTTGGGGACATTAGAGCATGTTCAACGTGCAAAGTTGATCATGATTGGTGTCGTCAACGTCAATGATGTTATCTTTGTACGCGTGATAGTGGAGGTCGAAGTTTCGTTTAACGGAGAAGCATCGGGTTGGGTCGTGGATCTTGACGATTTTGCAAAACGTTGACATAGCGCTGTCAATTCGTCACATTGCGACCCGTGGCGACGTGTGGCGATTGGACTTAATTTTTAGTCCAACTGACCGGTCAGTGCTACTACAACGCCGAGTCCGTGAGATTTTAATTTATTACTATTATTATTTTTATTCATAAACGTTGACATCCCGTCTCGGTCTTTTGGATTTATGGTTTCTTTAGATAGCTCGGAACGTCGGGATCTTCCAGGGAACTCCGGTCCCTGATCCTTCTATCATTTTGCGAAGAATTCAGTTTCGGGGCACTTACGTTGAGTCAAGCGGAAGAGCAAGCTCTGTCTCCTAGTTGCTGGATGGGGTCGTCCTTTGCTTTCGGTTTTTCACATGTTTGAGCTCTTTTTCCCTCCTCTTAGTTCGAGGTGTTTCTCCCTTTCTGAGCGGTGTGACGGACTCTTTGTCTCTTTATTTTTTCAACTCTTTCGATATTTTCGGACCTTTTGAATCTTATTGTTAGTTTGGTGGTTTATGATTTCCTTCCTGAAACTCACACCATTGTTTTAATTCATTATTTTCTTTATGTTAAAAAAGTAGTATCTCGAATAATCTTCAATCATTTTCTTAAATATATAATTGAATATTGGATAGATAATGTGTCTAATCATGCCCAACTAAAATTGAATGTTGGATAGATTAAACTCAAAAAAAAACAAAATAGTACATACTCATTTCCAATAATACCAACGATTATACATCAATTAGCTATTTGCTTGTTAGTTGAAGCGTTATTTCTGTAAAGTTTCACAAGTAAATATCACGTTGTTGTTTCACGATCAAATTACCTTAAAAACTATGTAACACATTAACAAGGGACTCTCATGAACCATGACAAATGGTAGGTAAGATTGAGAAGCTTGAGCTTGTGTGGAAGAAGAGTGGACTTCATTACCGAACATCACATGCCTATGTGGTTGGTGCGGACCAAACCTTTCGTAGTTGCATGTCACATGCCTTTATTGTTGTGACAAACCTAACATCATATATATAGGGACCTCGTGACAGTAACAATTGCTACATCAAAACTTTGTACTAGTAGGACACACACAAATGGCCCCTCCTGTTGATTTTGGTGACAAGAACTCGCTTTTCGATTTTGTTCTTCTCAAGGGAAATGGAGTGAAGGGCATGGTCGATTCGGGCCTATCAGAGGTACCCGAATGTTACATTCAACCTCCCAAAGAGCGGATAGAGAAGGAGAAAGCTAAGTTGCTCGACCAACCGGCCATTGACTTATTCGAGCTCGACGGGCCTAACCATGACAAAGTTGTGGAAGAGATTGCTAGGGCTGCCGAGACTTTAGGGTTCTTCCAAGTGGTGAACCATGGTGTGCCCTCGGATTTGCTGGAGGGCCTCAAGGTCGCGGCGCACGAGTTCTTTGGACAGCCGCCGGAGAAGAAGGCGGTTTATCTGAAAGGAGTGAGTTCGAGTCCAAATGTTAAGTATGGGACAAGTTTTGTGCCGGAGAAAGAGAAGGCTCTAGAGTGGAAGGATTATATCAGTATGGTGTACACTAGTGACGAGGATGCTCTATACTACTGGCCCAATGAGTGCAAGTAACGTTTTTATTTTATGCTTTCCATTCATTCTCTCAAGTTTAATCAGGTGGGTAGGGGTGATTTGATCAAAAAGTAGATTGTTGACAGTTTAGGATGATTTTCTCTTGTGAACGAATGTTTTATTAATCTTAGAAAGAGTGGTTTGTGGTCATTTGTCACTTCCCACGTGGTCACTTATTCCCAATTCATCTCATGTGAGACGAATACTATTGTGGGAGGTTAGACGAGTCAATCATATTCGTTTGGGGTAATCACTAGTGCATTGGAGGTGCTCTTACGTTAACCACTTTGTATTAAAAACAAATCGTTGTCGATTCAATCCGACCTGGTTCAGTTTTTGTGCTAACAAATGATTGTTTTGATTTTAATTTGTCAGGAAAGTGTCACTCGACTACCTGAAGACATCCATGATCATGGCGAAAAAACTCTTGAACGCTCTTATGGGAAAGCTTGGAGTGGCGCTAGATGATTCAAAACTTGAGGCACTTATTGGATTAAAGATGGTTAACATGAACTTCTACCCACCATGCCCTAACCCCAAGGAAACCGTTGGCGTGGGACGTCACTCAGACATGGGAATATTAACTATCTTATTACAAGACGGGATCGGTGGTTTGTACGTGAAACTAGAAGGTGATATGGACGGTAACAAGAAGGGGGATTGGGTAGAGATTCCACCCATATCGGATGCGTTGGTAATCAACATCGGCGATGCGTTACAAGTAAACACTCGTAACCCACATTCGAAAATCAATGACGTGATATTATCTTTATCGGACGATTCTAACCCATTCTTTTTCTCTCATTCGTCCCATGATCAGCCCACTCAGTGGGCGATTGGTCTAGCCAGATCTTTTATTTCGTCCATTCGTCCAGAATGAGTAACATTATTTCTATCCAACAATGGCTCCTTCGCCCAAACCATGCATTTTCTCTCATCCGTCTAACTAAATCTTTCGTTTCGCCCAGTCGTCCCGATATCAGCTTGTCTTGGAGGTGTTCTTAATGTGATTTTTGTTGTTGTGTTAGGTATTGAGCAATGGAAGGTACAAAAGCGCGGAACATAGAGTGAGAACTACAAGCACCAAGTCGAGAGTGTCGGTGCCGATATTCACCATACCGAAACCAACCGAGAAGATCGGGCCATTGGCGGAGGTGTTGGAGAGTGATGGTGTGGCGCGTTACAGAGAATTCGTCTTTGAAGACTACATGAACAATTTCTTCGGAAAAGCTCATGATGGCAAGAAGTCACTTGATTTTGCAATGATTGGGTCTCCTTGATGTGAGGACCAACACCTTTTGATGTAATAAAAACATTGGAGATTGACTTCTTGTCTCCGGTTTGTAAGAATAATTTTCATGTTTCAACTTGAAATATATAGTTCCTATTTATATCGTGACACAGAATCTGAGCTTGATGCTTAGCCATGACCAATAACGAGAGCACAAGCCATGCCGTTATTTATTTATTTATTTGCTTCTACTTGATTTTGCAGACTAGTAATGAGTTGTTGCATTATGGTGTTGTCACATGTCATCTTTTGATAGGATATTGTTATGATTAATCATTGTTTTATTTTTTGAGTGAAAAGTATTGATTTCATTACTCCAAAAAAGATATTACATGTTTAAGATCTTCGAAGGATCGAATAATAACTCTGTAAACATAAAACTGGTTAAGATGGTTTTTTGAAAATGTTATAAAGGTCAACAAAAATATAACTACTAAACTGGCGAAACTGATGAAAACCGTTCAAGGTGTGGCCTAAACGCTGATTGATCCCTTGGTGAGGACTCGTTCTGTCTGGTTGAAAACCGAGCTTGACTTCATCAGTAACATAGGGAGGCAAGGCTCTTGTCAGGGACCCCTCCCAG
>JAYMSV010000884.1:0-14585 GCA_036897745.1 Erodium moschatum | reverse complement strand
CCGATTCACTAAATGGTAAACAGGAGGTGACTCACACAAAACCGATATCATATCGTGCGACTCGCGATTCCGATTCATGCGAGCCTTACGTGATGTGGCGTCGGTTTTGTGGGGTTCTGGTTCACTAAACAGTGAATCTGAATCGCACGAAACTGGCGTCACATCTTGTGACTCGCGATTTTGATTCACTATTTTGTGAATCTGAGTCGCAAGTCGCACGATATGGCGTCGGTCTCGTGCGATGCCGATTCACTATTTAGTGAATCCGAACCCCACAAAACCGACTTCACAACGTGTGAGGTTCGCGATTCACCTCACGCAATGTGTATGCTCTAACCTTATCCTTAGCCGTCCCTCCCATATTGTCGTCAACGTTATCGGACACACCGTCACCGAGTTTGTGGACGGTGGCTTTTCTCCAAGAAGCCTTCACGCCTCTCTTCCCTGCGCCTCCAAGCTTCAGTGCCACTGAGTTTGAGGACGGTGCATCTTCGAAGGCGATCCGCGATTATTTGTTGCGGTGGTTTTCTTCTTTCTCATACTAGCTTACATCGCAGACACGGTCGTGGCCATGAACGAGTGTACCACCGACAACATTGCTGGACCACAAGTTCTCACCACCCAGAACGATCAAAATTCGATACCAAGTGCTTTTGTTGGTCTACACAATGAGACGAGGTCTGTTATACAATCTCGTCGTCAAGTACAATAAGACCATGCAGGGCGTAACGGTGGAATATTATTTATGTTTTAACTAAATATTTATCATAAGAAATCAACAATTTAAACTTACTCCAACACGAATAAAACAATTCACTCATGTGCATAAGAAGACGTGGCTACAGTAAAATCTGCCAGGTCAGACCAACTAATTTATGACCCGACTTCTGACTTCAATGTCGGTTCCGTCGTACTTCCACATCCACTTGGCCCCGACCCACCCCCCAAAAAGGCCCCACCCCCGACCCCCGACGATCTCACCCGTCCGATCTCCACCCGTGTAATCAATATCCTACGCGCGCCCACTTCTGAATATAAAACGATAAATATATCCCTCACGCGCTCACGAGCGCGTGAATAAAATCAATCGGTGACATGTAAAGCGCACACGTGGCATTTTGGTGCTGAATGCACAAAACAGCGACATTTTTTGCCACGCTGGCAGTGTCGCTTCCATCGAACGGTGGGTACGTTGCTTAGGAACGTCATCGCGAGATCTGGACCGTTGGTTTGGTATGAGTAGAGTTGAGGACCCTACGAAGGAAGGGACCGAAAGCATAGGCACAAAAAGAGCTCAGAAGGAGCAGAGAGAGAGAGAGGCGTAGAAGGAGAAGAAGAAAGAAGAAGAAGAAGAAGACAGAAATTATTACTGTGAAATTGTTGATTGAAATCGGTTTTTTGTTTTTTTTTCCTCGATTTTTTGTGTTTTCGGAGCTGGAGTGGAAGATTTTGAGTCTGTGATTTGGGTTTCGGGATCGTCTCGCCGGAGTTTACGGTGGTTTTCCGACGAGGATACGCCGGAGAATTCGTGGGTTTGATGAGAAAAGATTGACGGTAATGGAGAGAATCAGAGAAGCTAGAAGGAGCACCACGGTGGCCGGAAGTGGAGCGCCGTCGGGACGGGGTCACCACGCCGCCGATCTCCGAGGAGGGGGGGCCTCCGGCGGGACGGGTCCACAGGCCCGCCGATCTCCGAGATTCACCTGGTTCGAATCGAGTCTCAGAGTTGATTTACATCTGTTCATGTTCCAGCTTTCATCATCTATTCATTTTCGGTTGATTTTTGATATCTGTTGTGTGCTTGTTTATGGTAGAAGAAGGATCGAAGGAGATTTTTCGCTCACGAGATCGAGATTTTTCGGATGGAAGCAAGAGGAGGAGAGTGGAGGCGAGTGAAGAAGACAACGAGATGGAGAACAGAAGATCGCATTCGTATCAGGGTCATCGGAAGAGCTCTCTCTCAGGTAGAGTCGCGAGGCCAGCGCCGCCGGATTCCACGGCGGTCGACGAGATCGTCGGCGTCGCAGTTCCAAGGAAGGCTCGGTCGTGTAAGAACCGTACCCTCGATTTTTGTGCTTACCGATCGTTTTTCTTCAGATGAGTTTTGCTCTAATCTAATTCACTTGTTGAATTTTTCTCCAGCTTCAGCGAAGAGATCGCATGAATATTGGGTTTCCGGCGCCTCTCCGGCGCGGCGGAGCGCGGAGGCGATTTCGCCGGCGACCTCTGGTTTCTCGCTCGGGAAGAAGAAGGTGAGCTTTGGATTTGTTTTTTTCCTTTTGGGTTTGTTTGTTTATGTATTATAAATTATAATTCATGGCACGATCTTGAGATTTCCATTTTTGTTGCAGAAAGAGACATTGAAGATCTCCAAATCTTCCAGCGAGTCTCAGGAGAATATAGAGATTGAAATTGCTGAGGTTCTGTATGGCCTCATGAGACAATCACAGACCTCTAAGAAGGAAAGTTTGGCACCAAATCCATCTCAGAAGCTCGAATCCAACCATTCAAATGTTTCTGGTAAGGATACAGATTCAAAATCATCTGTTCCTCAATCTGATCCATTTGTGGGTTTTGGTGGGTTTGTTGAGCTTTTGATCAAGCAAGTTTTTCATGGCCTGATCGTTTTCAGCTGAAACCATAGGTGAAAGAGAACAACCCCCAAAGAGAGAAGCTCCGTTACAGAACTTGAAGAGTGAGAAGTGTGATGCCTCTGTGGAGGTTGCATCTGTATCGATGGAGATTCAGAAGGTAGTGGCTGAGAAGAACTTGATCGAATCAGGCTCCTGCGGAGATGGGGTAGGGAGTGCTGAGACCATTATCGTGGCAAAAGAGGAATCACCTTCATGTTCTAAGTTCGATTATGATCTTCAGGATCCTGCATTAACAAAACGGTAAGCATGAAAGAATATTGGGAAAATGTTATTTACATCCCTCAACGACCTTTGAGTTTTAGGAATCCCTTATAGGTGAGGGGTTATCGGTATTCAGTGACACACTGTCACCCTTTTGTTATTTATCAAAATTACTCAAATTCACACCGAATAGGTGATTGTTTTATCAATGTGTTCCTGATCAAAAACCCGTCTTTTCAGTGAGTTTTTGATGAATGATTAAAGGCGACAATGTGTTATTGATACCCTTCACCTATACAGTGTGTTATTGAGAATCAAAGGTTGTCAAGGTCGTCGAGGGCTAGTCAAAAGAGTGTTGGAGATTTGAGATCTCATCTGATGCTTTGCTTCTTGTTTCTCAGGACTTCTACAGTATCAATGGATGAAAAACATCAGGAACAGATGAATTGTGATATGAAGGTTTGGACCCTTTTAGTAAGATCTTGTTCATATTTCCCTTTCGCTCTTAACTTGTCTAAAATAGAGTGTTATCCATCAGAATCCCAGCTTCTTGGAACTGAAACTAGAGCCCAATCTTGATGCTCCAGATGGCAATTTGGTGAGTTTTTAACGTTATTTACATATCCATTTTGACCTTTCGCTATCAAAAACGCCCCTTAAAGGTGAGGGGTTATCAGTAATGCACTGTCACCTTTTGTAATAATAAAAAACACCCGGGTTTATACAGAAAAGGTGATAGTTTTATGAGGAACACACTGTCACCTTTCTTTTGTAAGTCTTTTTTTGGAATAAATGACCCGAATCCGGGTGTTTATGATAATTAACGAAAGGTGACAAATCTGTTCCTGATAACGCCTAATCTTTACAGTGTACCTTAGCCCGGATTTTTACGACTTAACTTTGGCTTTTCTCAAGGCTGTTCTAGTTTTTCATGAACCATAATGGCCTTTCGGTATAATCTGAAGCAGAGTAAAGAAACTTCAGTCAGTGAAGTAGTAGCAATAGAAGTTGAAGAGAAAAAGAGGAAGTCCCTCACAATTGATTTGGAGGAAGGCCCAGATCGACCCAAAGATGAAGATAATGTGAGCAGCAATGGTGTAGAACAAGATCAGAAGCTGCAGAAGAAAAAAGCCGGTAACTAGAAATTTCAATTTCAACTCTGGTTACTCAGATTGTTTGTGATCTTTGAAGTTAATGTTGTGTTCTTTTTCTTCATGCTATTCAGTTCCACCAAGTTCATCTCCTTCAATACAGAATGTGCCTTGCTGGGCAAAGAGCTTACTTCCCCTAGGGTACGTACCCTTATCATGTTAAAGCTCTTGATTAGTGTTTTATAGGGATAGTTGCAAAAAAACACCATGAGGTATTGATTTAGAAATAATAAGTAGCTAAAGCTCTTCTTTGATAACCACGAAGAAGTAGCTTGAACTTTTCCTATTGTTGCAATTTGTATAAAAACGATGATTTTACCCTTACAATTTAGATTTAAAAATAAACAATCCAAATTTTCATATCCCTTAAGTAAGAAATTTAAGGGTAAAATTGTCATTTTTGGAATAAATTTAGAATGCAACAAAAAGGCAAGTTCATTGCTTTTTTTTTGCAATTGTCAAAGAAGATGGCTAAAAGTTACTAAAAGTGAATATTTCATGCTACTTTTTTGCAATTATCCCTGTTTTATATGAGTTCATAGCTAAAGATTCATTTTCATGACAGATCCATTGATGTGAACACTGGTACTTCACATTTCTCTCTCTCACAACCTCGGAAAAAGAGATGCACAACCCATCATCACATTGCTCAGAACATCTATCTTCACCGGCAATATTTAGAGACAAGTAAACTCAGGCCTGCACCTGCTGGTTCTACTCCTGTGTATGACTCAAATACATGCAATCTCGGTCTCATGCTACCTGCAGTGTCTTCGCCTGGAGAAGGGCATACTCCAGGTCGTGGTGAGAAAGATAAAAGGTCCAAGGAGGGTGATGATGTCCACAGCAAGCAACTTATGTTTCAGCAAGCTCCCCAACCAGCCTTGGTTGGTAACTTGCAGGTAAAGTCTCAACCCTGAAACGTTTTACTACATTGTGTTGGGCACAATTTTCAGTTTACTAGCCTTGGCTTTCTTAAGTGTCCCCGTTTACTGCCTATACTTTGAATTTGTTGCACCATCTATAAGTCATACTTCAGGTTTTAGGGAATATGAAACTATGTCTTCCAGTGCTGAGCACCTACTGTAAAAGGATAATTTTGTCATTTCATATTCTTTAAACTTCAAATTTAACGGGTTTATACAACTTAATAGACAATGCAACAAATTCAAACTATAGGGTAGTATATGGGCACAGTTTAAAGGTCAAGGCCGTTAAATTGACACACTTAAAAGTTCAGGGTAATAAACTGCAAATAGTGTATTGTTATTTTCCTTAAAACTATGCATTTTAGCTGTGAAGTTGGTTCATGACATTGAAATTGGTTTGGTCCATTGCAGCATGGCCCTGCTTTCTTCTTCCCCATCACTCAGAATCAAGCACCAGGCGCTACATCTGGGGTTTCAAAATCCACAACCTCAATCAACAACGCTCCGTCTTCATCCATCTCAGTCACCCGAGCGCCTCCTACCTCTACACCTTCACCAGCAGGCGCTCCAGTTACAAGCTTCAGTTACCCAAACATGGCTGCAAACGGAGCACCGCCATTGGCCTACCAGATGCCATTCATTGGCGCCCCCCCTGCTCAAGCAATGCCTTACTTCAACGGCTCTTTTTATTCACCTCAGATGTTCCAGCAGCAACAGAGTGGTTCATCATCGTCATCATCACATAAGAAGCTACAGACCCAACAGCAATGGGGAGGAGCACAAATCAAGCTTGTCTCTGATGCTGGTGGCAATAACGGTAATAAACAGAGTTCCAAGGGAGGAGTCGATATTGTCCCTCAAGCTTTCACAGTGTCTTTTGCTCCTTCTAATGGCAACTCTGTGGCTCCGAACATCAGCTTCTTCCAGACCCTTCCTCAGACCGGGAGGCAAGGTTACCAGGTTGTGGCAGGGAAGAACGGTAAAGAACCTAAAGCAGGAGCTTCAGGACAGGCTCCTCTCTTTGACAACTCTGCAAGGACTCTGAACTTCATGGCACCGCCGGCAATTGGAAACTGGCCCTCAAGCTCCATAGTTGCTCCTATAGTGGCTCATTCTTTAAACCCTCAGCAACATCAGCTCCCGAACAGAACCGTGATCTTCACTCAGACTCCAAACCAGATCAATCCTGCATTGGGTCAATCTCAATCTTGGAAGACCTCCTCTGTGAGGAATCAAGCTTCTCCTTCAACCTCTAACATGGCATCGTCTTCTTCCGGCTCAAGAACCCAGCAAGGCCAGAACCAGATCAATGGTGCATTGGGTCAATCTCAACCTCAAGCTTGGAAGACGATCTCTGCGAGAAACCAAGCTTCTCAAGCTCCTTCAATAGCAAATGTGGCATCATCTTCTTCTAGCTCAAGAACCCAGCAAGGGCAGAACCAGATATCTTTTGCAGGAGCTGCTCCGGCTTCCAAAGCTGGGTCTTCAACTCCTACATCGCAACAACAAGCTGATAATCAATCTACCAGGACGACGACTCAGAAATCATCTCCGGTTTGTGGAAGGAACGTGCCTTCGATCTTGATGAGCTCGCGACCCCGGCACCTCTCGGAGCTTAAGAACTGATATTCAGATGTAACGTAATGCAGAAAATAGGAAAGGATCGTTTATTGATTAGCATTTGGGGGGTTCACTGATGTTGGGGAAGAAGGTGAAAGACAGGTTCTTCATAAAAGGAGGTCATTGTCATTTCTGGTTTGGTTTTAGTCTTCTTCCTATTTGTATATATAAACTTGTTGGTCTGCAATGAAAGCAGTATTTGATTCATTATTATTTTTTAAATCTAAATTGTCATTTTTATAAATATTAAGTTTTTATTTTTTTGATCAGAGAGAATGGGATATGCATTAAAAATAGAGGGGATGTGGATCCCGGGACTGGAGCCATACCATCAAACCAAGGTTCAACAAAAACATAACAGAAAAGCAGTTAAAAACAGAGAAAGCAGAAAGAAAGACCATCCCGACCCACCTCAACCACCAACAATCTTCCAGACTAGCAAGCAAATACTAGACCTGTCAGAAGAGACAAGCGCCAAAGAGAACCGGGGGACAAAGCGCTGAGCTCCCAAAACATGGCGAGACAAGCCTTAGGTGTTCCTAGTCAACACAACAGCTGGAAACTCGATCCACTCGAGAAAGCTAAGAAGAATGCTCGGTTTGGAAAAGGACTCTTGTTGAACCCTAGCAAGAAGAATGCTCGGTTCAATGGAAGCGGATCCGGAGAAGACGATTGCGTTCCAGCCAGATGTGCCAGAGACACAAAAGCCAGTGTAAGATACATTTTTGTGATTATGAAAGAAGGGGGCTACAAATTATATCAAGAAAATCGAGTTTGACTCGAGTTTTATTACCGACCAATAACAAATTTGCACTAGATTTAACTTATTTACACTAGATATTAGTAGTGAATCCTTATTACATGACAGATCGAAACGAAGTAGAGAAAAAAATTAATATACCATAATCTGAACCCAAAAATGATGACATAAATGATAGATCTTCAGTCCACATTTTAGAACACAACATTAGATTTAAGTCTAAGAAAACAAGTACTTGACCATTGCTCAAGAACTCAGAACACATAGATCACAAACGCATAAGCTAAAATTGAACGAATACAGTGAAGATCTCAAAACAACTCAACCATCTGTGCCAAAACTCTGCATCTCCATGGCTCTCACATTTGATGCCAATTACATTCAATTTGTAGAAGATCTAATCATACTCTAGTTCATCGGGAGTGACAGGCCGCTTCAGTGGGATCACCGATTTTTTCTCTACATCCCGAGATAAGGCCTTCCTCATATCTGTGGCACACCCAGACCACAAAAACGTTAGATTACCTATGATTTTGAGAAGAAAAAATATGATAATGTTATTGATGGATGAGAAGCTAACCTAACCCATCTTCTTCCCCTGAATAGTAGCGGAGAACCCGTCTATAAATGACGTATCCGAGCTGACAAAAGAATAGAAGGTAAATGTATAAGCATTTTATCAGCAATTATTTAGATGTATCTAGACATTGACTCAAGACCATCCCTTATGTAGAAGGGAGCTCTACTTTTGCCGCTTGACCAAACAAAGGGTTGGAGGAGATCAAAGAAGCCCAACATAAGTTGGGCGGAAGCCCACAGAGGCTCAATGAAATTGGAGAGAAAACATAGATTCAAGTGGTTTTCATTATTGTATCATTACAAAATTTAGAAACATTTTTTTTTATCAAAATCACTAGTAAAAACAAAGTACCAAATTGTACATAACAAGCTTCAAAGTGGTAAAAGGCGAGATCAATAGTTAATTACCTTTTCATACATCTTTATAGCCGGAGTGTTGGATGCCCGCACAAAGAGATCCACAAAGTAGCCCTTATCACTGCCCAAAGAGAGTGGTTTTAATAAGATAACTATGAAGATATTAAAGCTACAACAATAATTTGAGCTCAATGAAGGAAACACGGCATCTTAATAGTTATGCCCAACCCAAACTTATAAAGCTCTCTAAGAAGTTTCTTACATCTTGTCACTAATGTCCTCCAGCATGTTCATCAGTTTTTTGGCTAATTGCTGCCTGCGATATTCTGTAGCAACAGTCACTGCAGTTACATGGCCGTGCCAAGACTCGCCTTGTCCTTCAACTTTTCCCATAACTACAGAGCGTGTTAGACACATTAGATTCACACCACCGCTAAACACTTCCTAATAAAAGCTTCTTATACAAACACATTGAGAAAAACAGCTCAGAGTACCAATGTTACCAAAACAATGTCATGTTGAGCATCTTGCGAAACATGCCATTAGTACAAATACAACCTAATTTAAGAAATCACAACCCATTGCTCGGTAAAATGTGCCTCCACTTTGCATAATAGCACTCTATTGAGACAAATCATTGTCCATAATCCTTACACTAAAACTGCTCTAGCAAACAAAAGGGCCATCACGAGGATGAAATTTGAACACAACCCGGTTCCTAAAACTGACTAATATTAGCAATCAAAAGGGTAATCACAAGAACGAATTTTGAGCACAATCCAATTCCTGAAATTGACTAATATTGTTAATAAACCTTGCACTAAAACTGGTTTAGCGATCAACAGGGCCACCGTCACTAGGAAAAATTCTGAACACAATCCAATTCCTCATATGGACTAATAACCAATATACGAAGATTGGTCTAGCAAACAAAAGGGCAATCAGAATAACGAATTCTAAGCACAACCCAATTCCTAAAATTGACTAATACTGTTCATAAACCTCAGACTAAAACTAATCTAGCAATCAAAAGGACCATCACAACAACGAATTATGAACACAACCCATTTCCTAAAACACCATTCACAAACGCAATTTCTTAAGAACATATCGGGATCTTACTGTAACCCATGACTTTGTTGCCAGGGCCTTCGGCGACATGGAAGTAGTCAGGCCATCTCGCCAAGTAAGTCATGTAAAACGACATATTGAACTGCAATTTCATACCCAACACAAACTCAGTAACCAAAATAAGAGAGACGAAGAAGATAAATCAGAGAGACGAAGAAGACGATGAGCTTACAGGCTCCGTCAGGTGGTCGAGATTCACAGGCGTGAAGCGAAGAAGGTCGTTGCAGCAAAACCTGCGTATCGTCGTCATCTTCAATCTCTCTCTCTCTCTCCCAAACCTCAGAAGAAGAAAAATTGGTCCTTTCGTAATGAACTCTGAACAGGATTTGTGTAGTTCTGTTTGTATGTAATCATCCCCTTGTTCTGGTTCAGCCCGGCCCGGTTATATTGCCGTCATGGGCTTTCTGTGGCTGTAAGGCCCAATACAGGCCTTCTATTATTTGGGCCTAAATCATGAGAGTGTCAGTTGTTAATTGGGTAAATTTCATCTCACTGTCCTAAACTTTTTATATTATATTTTCACCATCCTAAATTTCTTTTATCTTACCTCATTACCCTAAAATTGAGATTTTGGCAATTTTTTTGTCTATTTTTCCATCCGAAAATGATCATTTTTCATCCAAAATAGACATGAAATTGGCAGTAGGTACTAAAGTGCCAAAATCTCAATTTTAGGATGGGAAATGATCAGTTTTGGACGGAAAATGATCGTTTTGGGGTCGAAAATGACCATTTTGGATGGAAAATGACCATTTTGGATGAAAAAATAGACATAAAATTAACAGTAAGTACTAAAGTGCCAAAATCTCAATTTTAGGATAGTGAGGTGAGAAAAAATATTTTAGGGCAGTGGAAATGGAATATGAAAAGTTTAGGGTGATGAGATGGAATTAACGCTTATTAATTTTACGTCGGAAAGATAATGTTAGATAAGAGAGAAATCGTGTCACGTAAGAACGAGAGGACAACAAAAGAGAAAAATTGTAATTAGTAATGCTACACATTTTTTTAATGTAAGGAAGAGATACACTTCTTATTTATTTATTAGCTACACAATCAGATTTTATTAGTCCTCGATTTTTCTTGGAAAAATACCTAGTTAAACGAGACAGCACCACGGGGAACATAATGTTGCCCTATCGCCCCCGAGCGGCACAGGCCTAGACTATTGGTATCGGCGTGAGAGGTTGGTGGTAGCTTAGAATAGGAGGGCTCTAGATGCTCTAACTGCTCAATTCATAAGTTCTCAAACTTGTCTCTTGTTTTATCGAGTCTTATATAGTTAAAATTGTTTGACTCGAGAATAAATATTCAAATTTGACTCGAATTTGGTAATTTTTATAGAAAATTAAGCATTATTTAAATAAAATATACAATTGATCAAATATCATAAGTTGCTCCACAAGTCTATTAAGTTTGAAAATCGAGTTCAAACTCGATTCGTTATTAGACGAACCCATCCTTATTCCTTAAACACAGCCCGATTATGTTGAATTCAAACTTCGTATATTACAAATCGAATTAAAACGTCTCATAAAATGTGGGAATAATTTAGTTTTCATTTCCATTTTGCTCATGTATTATTTCAACCGAATCCTCTTGATTTCGATAGTCCACAGATTAAATCGAATCCATTTTGAAATCACGGGACAGAATTGAGATATAAAAATATGCTTTATGACAAAATGATATACTTGGAAGACTATTATGTCTGGAACATTAGCCTAAGTTCGGTAAGTATCCACTTTCCTTCAAAAAAAACAAAGTATCCAAGTATATATACACTTTTTTTTGGCATATTTGATTAGAGCGCAATCGTCGTATCTTTTCAGGGTCCGTTGTCATTGAACCGAGCATCCTTCTAACTAGGGTTCAACATGGATCCTTCTTCAGTTTGAGAGCGGTCGACCGACAGTTTACCATCCATGAGTGGATCGAGTTTACGTCTGTTGCGCTGACTAGGCGCGCCTGAGGTTTGTAGCGTCATGTTCGAGGAGCTCAGCACTTTGTCCCCAGTCCTCTTCAGTGGTTGTCTTTCTTGCTAGATTGGTGGTTGTTGGTCGTTGAGGTGGGCTGGGGGGTTCTCTCCTTTTTTGCTGGTTTCGTTTTTCTGGTCGATTTTTTGTTTGCACTTTGGTTTGATAGTTTGTGGCTTCCATCCCGGAACCCACACCCCCTTTTTTAATGGATTCCCTTCTCCCCGATCAAAAAAAATATATATACACACTTGTTTTTTTGAAATTTTGTATTAGTACATATATAGATATCATTCAATGATCGCAACTATAGGCTCGTGTGATCAATTCGTAATACCAAGTAGAAAGACAATAACAAACATTATACAAACTCCAATATTAACGTAACCAGCGCATCCAACACGCTTTGAAATAACCCATATAACCTGAATATCCTTACCCGAACGTAGAGGATCATCGTAATATATCAACATTCTGAAACTTCAGACTCCGTATAGGGATAATTGCCAAAAAGTATTCCGAGGTATTCACATTTTTGCTGCATTTTGTATACATTTGTTTCAAAATGCCGATTTTACCTTTCAAATGATATTAAGTAAAAAAAAAAAAATCAGAATCTTCATCTTTTTCAATTTTCTTCATCTCTATACATCGAAAAGGAAGAAAATCAAGGGAGGTGAAAATTGTAGATTTTTGTTTTGTTTTTTTACTTATTATTAAACAAACTGCAATAAAAAGACACTTTTTTTTGCAATTTATAAAGAAGAGGGCTATAACTTGTAAAAAAAATAAATACCCCGGTATACTTTTATGCAATTATCCCTTGTTTCTAATCTGAAAATAACCAAAAACAATGCAGCAATATAAACACAGATTCCGTAAACATGCTTATCTGTTTATGCTATGTATCCGTCACCATGAATCCAAGCTCCCAAACAAACAACGATTCTGGGGAGGGATACGATAAATATATATAAAAATCCGTCAAAGCGAAGGATATATGAGCAAAATGCAAACTAAAAGTTCGAAAATGTTCGAACAAAATATACCGTGGAAACCATTCATTAAATACTAAAGCAACGGTGTAGCTAAGGTTAAGTTTCAGTTTTCAATTTATGCTTGAACATACATATGTACTTCTCCAATCGTAATTGAAACTAGTTAAAAGATCGATTATTTTGCTATTCTTGACGTCATAAACTCGTTACCAAAACTATCGACAAACTCCCACCAAACAATTAAGATAATATAATAGGAAGAACATACCAAGCCAACAAAACAAAGATCTTATCGCATCAGCACCCGTGCAGACTTTTTTTTCCCTGTATCGTTCTTCTCTAACATCTGCAGAAAAAGAAAGACTATTTCAATACCTTTCAGACAAATCATAACAATTTTAGCTAAATAAACCAAACCAGTTTAAGTGAAGACAGATGCATACCCTGAGTATCGAGTTTTGCAGAATTGTTCCTCGATCGATGAAAATGCAGAGCTCAACCAATTAAACAACTAAGAAAACGATGAAAAAAAATTGCACAATTCGAAGGAGAATAAGAAAAAGAAACGAATGGAGCTGTATATTTGTAAATCATCACATAACTATGAAAATTTAAATCACTGCTTGAATGTATATTTCAACACTCAAAATTGGAAGGAAAAAACAAATGAACGAATAGAAACAAAACCCATATCTATTCGTTCTTCCAAGCATACAATATAAGAGAAAACCCGAGCCCTTGTAGTTGAGAATCTCTAAACTGCTGAGAGCAAGACCAACTCAACACAGAAGGATCAAAGATGGTGTTGCTGCTACTCCACAGCTTCTCAGCAGATAAGCAAGTTTGGAACATGAACACGGCATTGCCCATAGCATTACCGAACAGCCAATTATGAACGTCCCAGAACACTTCAACGGGAAGCCCATCGATCAAGATCGTGTGGTTGCCACGAAACTTCCATCTCAGATGCTTCACTTGCATCAAAATCTTACCATCGATCCTGATCACAAGGCTCGAATCTTTCATAGTGTCACACTCGATTGTGATGTCATGGACCTGACCCTTGTTGCTAAACTGAGCCTTGGCACAGAACATTTTCTTCCCGAAAACATGCTCTCTCTTAGCGATGAAAGCAGCGTTCGAAGGAAGCGGTGTTGCATCGATCTTCTTGTATGCTTCCTTCTTCAAATCCCCAAGAAGAAGGACAAGTTCTCTGTTGAAGACAATGCCAAGATAAAACGCCTCCAGTGGCTCTGGCCCGGGGCCAAATTTGGCTGATGCTAAGTCCCAATACACATCGATTTTACTCGAATCAACCTCCAAATTCTTGCACCCTTTCCTCTTAGAGAACAGCCATGGCTTTATATCGACTTTGCACAGACAATGATGAGCTGAATCATCGATCGAGATGCTGAGGCCTTGACCCATGAGGTTCTTCGTCCAAGTTATGGTAATCAAACACGATCTGCTCCTCAATTTGGACTGGTAGATACATGTAACCAAGTTCTGAGCTGCTTTGGTGGTGCTTGATGATGAGAAATCAGCAACTTGAACTCCATTTTCACCAAAACAAGATGGAAAATCCCTCATGGTAGATACTAAATTTCAATTTCTCCCTTTTTCTCTATCTCTCTATCTGATTCTAATCTAAGCTAGCAAGTTCTTCTCAGAGCAGTCTTGTCCAGTTCAAAATTTGAAATCACAGACAAAGCAATAAAAGACAGAAGCAGCATAATTTTGAAATTTTCAGATAAGATTCCTCTACCTCGAGCTCGGAGAAGACTGAAACTCAAAAACCCATATCCCCAAAATGCTTGAAGATCAGCTCCAACAAGCTTCACCCAACTCAACTTGATCTGGGTTTCTAGCTCCTGATGAAACCCATTTGCAGATTCGGCTCAAACCCAGCTTAGATCTGCTTCCCAGCCGATTTCTGGGCTCATTGGGAGAAAACTGAAAAACCCATAAACATGTTTGGATGTGAAGAACAGAGAGAGATAGCTGGAGCTGAAATGAGGAGGAAGAAGAAGAAGATGGTGAAGAAGATGAAGATTGAGGTAAAGTATGGAGGAATTGGCAACTGGGTATTGGCTGTAAAAGGCTGGTTATTATAGTCCCGTTACACAAGAAAAGCAAAAGCCAAAAAGCTTAAAGCTTTCTCTCTCTTTCTAGTCTCTCTCTCCTCTTTTTTTTTTTTTTTTTTTTTTTTTTGTCCATACTTTAAAATAT
>JAYMSV010000883.1:0-14594 GCA_036897745.1 Erodium moschatum | reverse complement strand
TAACCTCAAATGTTATTGGCAATGGTATCATTGTTGGTTGTCACTAAGGAAATACTTGGTCGCTTTCCTTCTCGTTCAACATTTTTTTCTTGGTGGAAACATAATATTATTAGTTCATGGATATAGCTTTCTGCTTAATAAATGGATTTACTAGTTTTGAGTATAAACTCTGCCTTCATATTTGTTGCAGATGGCAAAGACCCAAAAGAACAAGGCCACCGCCCATCATCTTGGTTTGCTCAAGGTAAATATAGTTTTCTTGTTTTACTTGAACTCGACATGAATAGTTATGTTTATACATGTAAACATTTTTGGGGATATTTATTGCGGAAGAGTTAAATTTTTCCTTTGATATGGGAATTTGTATGGTTGGCCAATTTTAAAGGTTTTAAATCTTTGTGCACCTGTTTATGTGGAACCTGAATTCTTTTGCAAATATTGACATTATCGCTAGGTATTATGTGTATATAAAATAGCTATTAGTTGTGCAATATGTTGTTCCCTTTAAAAATGGATTCTGGGAATCTATAAAAATTGAACAACCAGAGCTTTCCCCTTTTTTGCTCAGCACTTTTTTTCCATCACGAAATAAATTTATGATGTTTTTTTGTGGGATACCATTATGTCACTAATCTCAATGCTAATTCTTATAGGCTAAACTTGCCAAGTTACGAAGAGAGCTTCTTACTCCAACAACAAAAGGAGGAGGTGGTGGTGCTGGTGAAGGTTTTGATGTCACTAAAAGTGGAGATGCAAGAGTTGGTCTAGTCGGGTTTCCTTCTGTTGGAAAATCTACACTTCTAAACAAATTAACGGGAACCTTTTCAGAGGTATGAAATTGTTCGTTCATGCTTCCATTAACTTCTAGTTCAATGCAATTATCCAGAGACTTATTTGGGGTAATCCTATTTGCATTGCACATGTTAAAAGCCCTGAAATACTTTTTAAATTTATGAAACTTTTTTTTTAAATCACTAAACAAATCCTTTATGAAATAATATTATCTGAATGACTAGATATTGCAGGAACAGATATTGTGAGAAACATTCAATTGTGAAAGTCTATGCTAGTTTAGTTATTGGTCATCTATTGAAGACTGAACATCTAATGTCTCTATGGCATACAGGTTGCTTCCTATGAGTTTACTACCTTGACATGCATCCCCGGTGTTATTGTGTATCGTGGAGCTAAAATTCAGGTAACTTAATTTTTCCTTCCTTATCTTTTATTTTATCCTCATATGATATACTGAAATTATGATTTGTCGGTTTCTTAAAACTGATGGGAAGTAAGATCAATCTGTGCTTGCATATCTCATGTAATACAGTGGCCAGTTTAGTGTGTATAAGGTATGCAGCTATGGTCCACACTGAGAACAGTTATAAAAGCAGATTGTTGTATTCTCAGATTAATATCTTTCCTGATCTCCTAACTTTATATAGTAATCACTAACTTCATGGATTCTTTAATGCCTCCTAACGATATAGATACTGCGGTATTAAAGATCAAAGTGTGTTTGAGCACTGAGCTGTGCCGGAGCTAAGTGCAAATCAAACAGCAAGTTCTACAGAAGTGGAATATACATTTTTAAAGTATGAATCTAATCAGATTTAGTATAACATGTAGCATAACTGGTGATAATTTATTGAAACATTATATTGTACTTATATTTAAAGAATACAACACCTCTTATATGTGGTGTCTATGTAGTAACAAAGTATAACATTATTATGAATTTGATGTTTGTTGCCTTTTGACTGTCAATAATAAAGAAGGGTTTGCACTTTTCATTGACTTTTAAAACTATATGGTATTTACTTCCAGAGCTTATAAAGCTCTTATTCATGCTAGTGACTTTAGTCTATTCAGTTGAGCTTTCTGTTAACACCTTTTCTTTCCAACCTTCTTCACTTCTCTTTATGTTTTGATTGACAGCTATTGGATCTCCCTGGTATTATTGAGGGTGCCAAGGATGGAAAGGGTCGAGGGAGACAGGTATACAATCATGATTTTATTTTCTGAGTTTTTTTCTTCGTGTCTAGCATTACATGCTTGTATATTGATCATGTTGTACTGTTCCGTGTTAGTTGTATTTGTCAAAGAATGCTGATCTATATTTTTTTTTAAAGGAGGCTTTGTTATGGGTGTGAATCTCTATTAGAAAGATAACTGATTAATATGGCTTGGTGAACTATAGCCTCATCACTGAACTGAATGACTTGGAAACAACATCCAAGATACTTTTAGTCTTGTGTGTGAAATATCACTGAACTATTGTTGACTCTTTATTTTTGAAATGTGTTGGAAACAACTCACATGCAAATGTCATTGTATAGTCTAGTCCTCCATTGTACTATCAGTGGTCAACCTTGGCTCTGTTACAACATTAAAATTTCTGGAATGATTGCAGTGCAATCAGTGGTGAATTGTCTGCTTCAGTGTAATGTGTAGTTAAGAACTTAATTTAAATTGGTAATGAATACCTTATACCTTGTTTGAGCTTTTTTCTGTTACCTTTGCTTTTCGAGTGTGACTTTAATATTTAACTACTGTTATGATGATGGTGGTGTATGCAATTGCAATAATTCTGAATGTGCTCTATCTAGATTCAACCCCTACTATAAACACCCCTCATGCATAGAAGTATATATAGTCCATGCAAAATAAGTTTCTGCTCTTCTGAAATGGATGAAAATAAATGTCTCATTGTCAATTTTATCAGCTAATTAGCCATGGGTTGGCAATGATATCCTTCCATGAGTTAGTTATAACAACCTAGCAAAGGGGCATGAGGGTAAATTGTTGAAAGTCGAAAGGTTCTTAATTTTTGTAGAATGCAACACTTCTTTTGGGACGGTGTAACCCTTAAGTCACAGGGGCATTGGAATCATTTGTTTCCGTCTTATAATTGTCCACTTGGATCTGTTTGTTAAAAATTCATGTTATTTTCTAATCCAGGTTATTAGTACTGCTAGGACCTGCAATTGTATTTTAATTGTTCTTGATGCAATAAAGCCAATCACTCATAAGCGTTTGATAGAGAAAGAGCTCGAGGGATTTGGCATAAGGTACAGTTAATTATTGCCTTGTTGACTTCTTCTACTTCATACTTGTTTATGGTTGCTGGTATCTTCCCCCCTAATTTTGTCTACTAACTGAAGTTGCTTTGTAAGAACAGATTAAACAAGGAACCACCCAATCTGACATTCAGGAAGAAAGAGAAGGGTGGTGTCAATTTTACTTCGACAGTGACCAACACACATCTTGACCTTGAAACCGTGAAGGCAATATGCAGTGAATATAAAATCCACAATGCTGATATTACTCTTAGATTTGATGCAACCGCCGATGACCTTATAGATGTAATTGAGGGCAGTAGGATATATATGCCTTGCATTTATGCCGTGAACAAGATTGACCAGATTACACTCGAAGAGCTGGAGATTTTGGATAAACTACCTCACTACTGCCCTGTCAGGTGATTTTTTATTTTTGAAGAATTTTTGTTTTCTTTTGCTTAATGTAAATTTCATCCTTAACATTAACATTGAAATATTAAAATATTTTTTTTTTCCGATGACAAACTTTCCATTATATAACTTTCACACGAGTTTTCACCGATTTATTTTGAAATTTAGAAGTCATGATTATTTTTAGCCTGCTTCTTTACTTACACTAGAGAAACAGCAGGTGATGTACAGATTATGCTGCCTCGAACTGAAACAGTTATGTTGGGTTTAAAATTAATACCATGTGGGCTATGCAGCTTAAAACAGCTTATGGGTCTTCCTATCTTTAATTACCTGTTCAGTATCATTCAGGTCAATTTGTAGTCAGTTTTTTTTTGGATTGATGGTGCTGCTTTCTTGGCATAAATCCAAATATCTAATACAATGACCTTCCACAATTTATTACATGTTTGGATGATTTTTTTTCTTTGTAACTTTTGTGTCTCTTATGCAGTGCGCACCTGGAATGGAACCTTGATGGTCTATTGGATAAAGTATGGGAATATCTCAGTTTGACTCGCATATATACCAAGCCCAAAGGAATGAATCCAGACTATGAAGACCCGGTAATCTTGTCGTCTAAGAAGAGGAGCGTTGAAGATTTCTGCACCCGTATCCATAAGGACATGCTTAAACAATTTAAGTAGTAAGTATTCTTGAACTACTCGTGGTATCAGAACCTTGGGTTTTAGTCGTTGGTGTTTTGGCTGTGATATCTTGAACTCTAGCCATTGGTGATTAAGCTATGATAGTGATTAGAACACTTCTTTTGGAAAGCTTGCTGCTTTATCATTCTGGAAACATTAAATTGCATGCTTGGCCATTCCTTGCTCAGTTACCTTACGGGTGGTATATTTGCGATTGGTTGGGTTTAGATTCATTTTGTGGGGAAGATTAACTTTATCTTTGAGTTTGTTCATTTGTGGAACTTTGTTTTCCCTTTGCAAACATGAAGTTCAAAGACAATGTCACTATTATCATGCATAGTTTTTGTTGCTTGAATCTGACTCTGGGTATTGCAACAGTGCTCTAGTATGGGGATCAAGTGCAAAACACAAGCCCCAAAGAGTTGGCAAGGTTTACTCTTAACCTTCATATTCTGTATACCGATTTTTCCCAAGTTAAGTATCTGCATCTACTGATGGATGAGATGCATATCTGGTATTGTTTGTGACAGGAGCATGAGCTTGAGGATGAAGATGTTGTTCAGATCATCAAGAAGGTGTAACTGTGGTATGTTGACTTGTGTAAAAAGAGGTTTCTTGAGATGAGAGTCGCTGTTTGGTGATGGTCTGTCTAGCCTTCTGTTTCAGAGTGGTCTTTCTTTATTTTCGATGTGAGTCTTCAATTTTGAGTCACTTGTAGTATGTTTTATGATTTTGTGCTGTATACTATGTTACTTATTTGCCTATGAATTGGTTGGTCGTTAGATAATAACTGAAGATCACATTTATCAGTCAGTATCTTTATATCTAAGCCCGGCTTTAGTTTCCATATGTTATAGCCAATATAGGGTGGATAAACATTTGCTTGCAGCGGAAAAGGTGCCCAAGTATCCTCTGCCCATAAGTGCCTTCCCCATTCTCTGTATGCGTGCTTCAAGCTGAACTCTTTTTTGGCTGAAATAAATGTTAGATGGTATTTTCATCAATCAAGAAATGGCTGATTTTTTGAAGACCTTTGTTAAAAAGTGACTGGGAACTAAAATGCATAGTAGCTATAATTGTATTTTTCTACGGGGCTAATACGAAGTTTGTTTCTAAACCCTATAACCCTAAACCTCTCACCCTTTTCTGTAAATCAACAATGGATCTGATTTGAACCTCTCTTGGACTCGGGCCAATGGAGACCACCAAGCCTCGAGCAAGCATGTTCATTTTTGGAGATGAAGTCATGCGATATGGCTTTGAGCAAGTTCATCTTAGAAGGTAAAGGTGACGCCCGAGGAGGACCTCCCCAATTAGATCCAGTATCAGCAATCCGACAGTGACCCTGACTTGAGGAGGATGAGATCGACAATGGCGTAGAGTGGCGGCGAGTATCTCTAGAAATGGGAGGACGATCTTTGAGCTCGGAAGACAAGGGCAGAGATGGAACCAAATATATAAAAGTTAAAAAATCTAAATGTGTGTTATTTAAGAAAATGGACGCATATTACCACATTTTTAATTCCCGGTCACATTTGCCAAACATCTTCAAAAAATTATCATTTTTTGGCATATCTCTTACATTAACTTATAATAACAAGGTCTAACAATCAGAAAAGGTTATTGATAATTCTATATTCTTAAGAGTGTCTCATGTCCATTAATCAATTCATTGGTTGAAAGAGGAGGTTGAAAGCCTATCAGTCGGCTGAAAAAAAATTTGCAGTCACAGGATTGAAAGAGAGGGACTTTTAAAAGAAATATAAGTCTTTTTCTTCACTTTTTGTATCAGTAGACGGATAACGTTGTCGATTAGCTAACCGCCGATTGAAAGAGTCGCCCACTGATAATTTTATTTAATATTTTCTCTCTTATTTTTGTTTTCGGTCACCTATCATATAAGCCTATAAACTGGAGGTATTACTATTGCCTCTTCCCTATGGCAAAGGGTATTACTATTGAGTTCGACTTTAGAAGTTCTGTAAAACTGTCAGAGTGTAGGTATTCAATGTTCTCTTTTATCTATACACAATGAGACATGAGAAGTAAATGAACATGTGATGTGAGTACATATGGTCATCAGATCCACATCATGCATTCGTCGATTTTGTGGTAACAAATCGCGCATTCTTAAGATTATGAATTAGTTTGACCATCAGTGCCGAGAAAAGTAAGTAATAGTACATTGGCCGCTCCCAAATGGTAAAGGGCCTATTTGAAAATACAACCACACTTCAAGCTCTCACGCAACAGTTGAAGCAGCTGAAGAAACTCCTCCTTGCCTGCCAAACAAAATCATAAGAAAACAATCAGGTAATTATCTGCAAATGTTCTACATTTGATCATCCTATATCTATTCTGCATCGACAAATGAACAAATCGAAGAATCTTTCTTACAGTCGGAGAGTGGTGGTTCTGATGGAAATGGAGATCTTGTTTGTGATCGGTGTGGGGGTTTTTCTCATCGGAAGTTGTCGAGGGGATGAGCTCTTGTTCGTTTCCTAGACTCGCCCTCGACACATCTCTCTTGTTTTGCTTCCTCATTTCTCTTATTTTCGAGAAATCCATTGAGTAATCCGGCAACTGTCCCTTCTGGTCCCAGTCCCCGAATTGAGGCACTGACAGCCAAGGAGCATTCTTCTGTTTATGCACAAGGAGATAATAACTTAGTACTAATCACCCACAATAAAAGGATCAATCTACTGCTTATGCACAAGGAGATCAAAACTTAGTATCAATCACCCACATTAAAAGGATCAATCTTCTGCTTATGCACAAGGAGATCAAAACTTAGTACCAATCACCCACATTAAAAGAATCAATCTTCTTCATTTCATACTCCAAGAGACATCAAAACTATCAAAACAGTGGTAAGAACTCCAAACCCAACCCACAGATCTTTTATGGTAACACTCAAAACCCACATTCCCATGTTAAGTTTTTTTTATTCCTCAAAAGACTAAACAAAGGTTGTAAGAATAAAAATCAGGTAAAACTAGATAAACCCATTAATTATTCCAGACATCTTAGTTGTCCCCATCTTGTACATGATAGTCATATTCAAACATTTATGCAGATGTATCATTCTTCAACGCCTATTTATAAATATGAAATCTGAATAGTCTTCACTAATAAATTTAATCAAGAAAAACAAAAAAAAAGTCAGCAAATTGCTTGGCATTTAAATACCCAATTAAGAAGAAGAGGTGAAAGTTGAGGCGCATGAATCATGATTACTCAAATCTCCTGTGACTTTATCAAAAGAGAAAACACAAGGCCCACATTAAAAGTTTCAGCTTTTGGAACCTGAGACCCATAACGAATCAATACAATGAGAAACTCAAATCCATATATATCTAAATCTCAACTGAAATGAATTTTCCAAAATCCATATGTTCTGAAGAAACCCCGGAACTTCCAAGTTGCAGAAACAAAACCAGAACCAGAGAAAAATACCAGCTCAGAGCTTGCCCCGTTTGTTTGGATACCCAGAAAACCCAGGAAAAAAAAGGAAATTCTTATATTTGGAAGAAAACCCATGAACCATAAGCTCCTTCATATCTCAGAAAGCAACCACATGAGCTCCTCCAGACCAGTTGGGTCTGGAAAAAAACTCAGTAAAATTGGTGCACAGAGAAGAGAAAAGTAAAATCACTCACCTCCTTACGATCCTCCATGTGAGCTTGAGTCGATTTCTTCGAGTAAGCTCCAAAATGGCCTAGGCAAGTTCGAGAAGATGCAGTAGCAGAGATCAGAAGGAAAATAAAAACCCAGATATTCATATGTATATATAAGTGAGAAGAAGAAATAAGAAGCGTTACAGCGGCAATCGAGAGCTGGAACGACAGCACGACGTGTCGTTTTGTTCCCCTTCTACAGATCTCTGTCCGTTTTACTACCGAATTCACTCGGCCTCACGCGCTTTACATACGTCATTCCCTTTGTTTCGCTGTAGCGCAGATAACAGAAGCTGACGTGGCTGAGCCTAGCTACTCGCCAGCTGGCCAACTGTGACCCACGCTCCACAGGATCGATTGCGATTTGATTCAACGTTAGGTAAAAACTAAAAACCGATACAGGGCTCAAAACAAACGGTGTCCACTAGAGCCCAGTTATAGGTTGGGCCTTCATGGATCAAAGTTCCGGCCCATTGAATTTGAAGTAGTGAAACGGTGCGTATTGTGCACTAAACAGACAAAACAAGGGCGTCCACATATCTGGGTCAGAAAATTAAACTGTTGGATTTTGGAGACACGTGGATGCATACTGATGTTGCATTTGGCACTACGTGATTGGTGGAAAGATATTACTTTTGTGTCCGAGGATCAATATGGACCTCACCATTTGGTATTTTTCTCTATAAACGTTATCTCTATCTATATTAATACCCCATTTTTTCACAGCCACAACATTACTTTAGTGCCATTTGACATTTCAGCCCTCATATTCACTGAAACTACACTTGTGCCATTTTGAATTTTAACACTATCGAATTCGGATTATTTTGTCATCCCTAAATTCCTTACGACATCGAGATATATTTTGATTAAATCATATGATATGTTATTTAATTTTTGTTCAAAATTAAAGTGATAATAGTAAAATATTACGTGAACCTTGCGTGTTTTGCACATATTATTGATCAACTATTTTTTTGTTAAATGACATTGCCCAATTATTTGCCGCCAGAGTATACATGAGAATTCCAAATTATAAAACACGTATACAAGAGAATTATAAATTACATAACACATAACGTAAATGATAAAACTGACGTTTCCCTCCAAAAAAATTAAAATCACGTAACTGTCACACAAGTAGTTTTCGTTAAAAGATAACAAAGTTATTACACATAAAAATAGTTAAAAAGATTTATTTATGAAAAATTAATTCATCGATAATATTTGTAAAACGCGTATGATTCACTGTATCTTTTTGTGTTATGATCGTAAAATTACATAAATAAATAAAGCATAGGTTAAAAATTCTTGAAAAACCGTATAAACTGGTTTGCAAGGGTGAGAACACAAAATCAACGATGGCAAAATCGTAGTTCTTCGGAAATCAATGCCTTAATCAGAAAGATAAAATAAAATAAAAATAGACACATTCATATTTTCGTGATAAAAACTCTAATCCACAGGAAAAGAAGGGAAGAAGGAGTTGAGACTGAGAGACTCTGTAATCTCTTCCTTCTCGCTCGCTTCGTCTCAACTGTTCACATTTTAGCCTCTACTCTGCTTCTCATTTTCCTTCATTTTCTCTACTGCCAAACATGGACTTGACCACCAATCTCGCCGGCCTCGACCTCCGCTCCACCTTCTTCACCCGCTCGCCCCCTTTTGATGGCCGCCGGAAAGCCTCTCTCCGTCCCTCCGCCCGCCCAATTTCAATCCCCAAGCCGATGAGAATCCGGAGCTCATTGAAGGCCAATTCCGGGAAGAACGCTCGGTTATCGACCCCTTCCGCCGCCGAAACACTGGTGGCGGAGCCCTCCCCCGCCGAAGAAGACGTCGAGTCTCTCTTCTCCGAAAACACGGTCGAGGATTTCCAGCGGAGGGGCGCGAAGAATTCGAGCAAGGGCGCTTCCAGCGTGTCCTCCGGCGTGAAGCTCGAGAACATCAGCAAGGGCTACGACGGCGTGACGGTGCTGAAGGACGTGAGCTGGGAGGTGAAGAAAGGAGAGAAGGTAGGGTTGGTGGGTGTCAACGGAGCGGGGAAGACAACCCAGATGAGGATCATCAGCGGACTCGAAGAGCCCGATTCGGGGAACGTGATTAAGGCGAAATCCAATATGAAGATTGCGTTTCTGAGCCAGGAATTTGAGGTGTCGCTGAGCAGGACCGTGAGGGAAGAGTTTATGCACGCGTTCAAGGAGGAGATGGATGTTGCTACGAGGTTGGAGAAGGTGCAGAAAGCTATAGAGGGTTCTGTGGATGATCTGGATCTAATGGGGAGGCTCTTGGATGAGTTTGATTTGCTCCAGAGGAGAGCACAGGCTGTGAACTTGGATCAGATGGATGCAAAGATTAGTAAGTTGATGCCAGAGCTTGGTTTTGTTCCAGAGGATTCTGATAGGTTGGTGGCATCTTTTAGCAGTGGATGGCAGATGAGGATGTCTCTTGGGAAGATTTTGCTTCAGGTATAGTTATTGTTGTGGTTAATTCATTGTTTTTGGAGTATAACTAGTTTATCTGGAATTTTCAGGTTCTATATTGTGTGAAACTTTGTTAATGTGATATATTTTGGTATGCCTATGCCGAAAATGGCTGATAGAAGTAAGAAAGATAAGAGATGATAACACATGACCAAACAGATGCGATAACATTAGATAGGATGAAGTGGAGGATTAGAAGATTCCAAAGAGTTTTGCTAGAGGGCTAGTGTTGTTTGGAAAACGGGTTGGCGTTTTTTGTTTTTTTGTTGTCAGGTTATCCAAGTCTAGCTTATTGCTCAGGAAATGCTAAATACATGAATTGTAATATTGTATCCATATGTAAGGGAAAAGAAGGTTGAACTTCTGACATAGGGAGTTCTTGTTTTCATTAAAGTTAGTATCTTTTGGAACAAACACGAAGAATTTCATCAGTTGTCATATGCTAAGTTTTGACCCGTTTGTACTTTCTAATTGCACATGTCATATTTGCTACTGCTAATATTGGGTTGCATACTCAGTCTAATATAGGAATCATAGATGACATTGGTAGAAGAGAAATCAATAGGTAAGGAATCTTTTTTGAAGCATAGTGGTAGTGCACAATTATGGATATTTCTGTTCATCTGCAGGAACCTGATCTACTGCTTTTGGATGAACCGACAAATCACCTAGATCTTGACACAATTGAATGGCTTGAAGGTTATCTAAATCAGCAGGCTGTGCCAATGGTCATCATATCTCATGACAGAGCTTTTCTTGATAAGCTCTGTACAAAAATAGTGGAAACTGATATGGGTGTATCTAAAACATATATCGGGAATTATTCCGAGTATGTCATAGCAAAGGCAGCCTGGATCGAAGCTCAAACCATGGCTTGGGAGAAACAACAAAAGGAAATTGAACATACAAAAGATTTGATAGGCAGGTTGAGCGCGGGAGCCCGTTCTGGTCGTGCTTCGTCTGCTGAAAAGGTATGTTTAAGTCTACCAGATGATTTGCTGAGCAATGTGTTCCAATAAAAAGAACATGCTATTAGGCTAGTGGTCAAGTATGACATTATGTGCTGCTGGAGACAATTCTACTTCACTCACCTTAAAGTTATTTCACAACTAGAATTTAATTGTTACTCAGTAGATGAATTTGTTTATGCCTTATTTTTCTTGATTGAATTTATTGTCAGCAATAGCTGTTAGAGACAATCCGACTTCTAGTTCATTCAACGTTTTTTTTCACTGCACGTGTTTGATTTTCTAGTCACACTGCATTTCAGTACTTGACTGCAATGTCCCTTTTATCAGCTTCTAATATAAATAATTTTTTTTCTCTATTTAACAGAAGCTGGATAAACTTAAGGAAGGGGATCTAGTAGAGAAACCATTTCAACGGAAACAAATGAAGATCAGGTTCCCAGAGCGTGGAAGAAGCGGAGATACTGTTGCAGCAATTAAGAATCTGGAATTTGGTTACGGGGAGAAGGTAACTTGACATGCTCCAGCAATTAGGATGATAACTAGCAATTTGGCCTTTTATTTCTTATTGATATTCTTACATCATGGTGTTGACATTGGTATGCATTGCGTGGCACTGGCAGGTGTTGTTTAACAGGGCAAATCTTTTGATTGAAAGGGGTGAGAAAATTGCCATCATTGGCCCAAATGGGTGTGGGAAGAGTACGTTACTAAAACTGATAATGGGTTTACAGAAGCCACAAGCTGGTGAAGTTCTACTGGGGGAGCATAATGTCCTGCCTAACTATTTTGAGCAGAATCAGGTATTACCACTGTTACTCCATCTTATAATCGAGATGTTCCCGTTCATTAGGCCTAGTTTGGTTTTATGGAAATACACACACATTTTACTGTGCTAGAGAAATACAGTTACAAAGCAAAATAACTGTGCTTAATTTGTGAAGTCAAAATCAATAAAAGGTGCAGTTATATCATATGTGAACAAAGAGAAATGATTGATTTTACACATCTATGTTCTATACTATAGTATAAGTTAGATAGTTGAGTTGAATAGTAAATCAAATCAAACTCTAAGTTCTAGAAAGAATTCTACTTTCAAAACTTCTATTTCTCTCTTGATTCTTCGTAACAAATATGCACATTGGCTGGTTATGACAAACACATTTGTAACCTTCTTAAGTAAGAACTAATTTGTTCTCCTTTTCACATTGCCCTGTCAATTCCTTGTTCCGGTTCTTATTTTGTTTTCAATGTCTTTCTTCCCTTCTCCTGGTTTTGAGCATCTTCTATTCCTTCCCATAATGTGTTTAATCTTTTTCTGCAAACGAAGTGTAAACATTGGTTTGCTATTTTTTCCACATGCTATGCACTTTATTACACGAGTTTGTTTCTGGTCACATATGTTTTACTTCTACTCACTGGGATTAACTGACTTATTTATAGGCTGAGGCACTGGATCTGGATAGAACAGTACTAGAGACGGTCGCTGAAGCTGCAGAGGACTGGAGAAGTGATGATATAAAGGGACTCCTTGGGCGTTGTAATTTCAAAGCTGATATGCTTGACAGGAAGGTTTCTCTGTTGAGTGGTGGTGAGAAGGTAAGTCATCCTTGTGTGCTGTTGTGCTGTTTTATGTTACTAGCTGAAGCATCCAGTTTGCTTCTGAACGTTACATGACGGTATTGGTTATCTTATAAAACCATGCCATATTAGATCATTTTAATCGTAATAAGTTAATAATGGTTGAAAAGTGGATGTCGAGGTAAATTTACCATTGCCTGATCAATAATTAACGCCTTTTATCAAGTGGTAAGGAGCTCACTTCTTCATATGTGAGGTCTTGAGTTTGAATCTTCGTACATACAAATTGGGTCAAACAATAACATAAAAACTTCCCTTGTAAAAGAACATCTTTGATCATTATCTTCCTGATCTATCCAGGCACGCCTTGCTTTTTGCAAGTTCATGGTGAAACCTTCAACACTGCTAGTTTTAGATGAGCCTACTAATCACTTGGATATACCGTCAAAAGAGATGCTCGAGGTTTGTTTTCTATTTCATACTTCTCTTTCCATGTTGATACATTATCCTTTTCAAGATGATCGAATAAACCTCAGGTACAACTTCTCATGAACTCTAATTGTATATCAGGAGGCAATAAGGGAGTACAAGGGCACAGTTATCACAGTCTCTCATGACAGATATTTTATAAAGCAAATAGTTAATAGAGTAATTGAAGTTAAGGACTACGATGTGGAAGATTATGGAGGCGATTACAATGTAAGTGCAGCTTTCTCCTATTAGAATATCAGTGACATATTAATGATTTGATTGCGAATTTGCAATATCAACATGACTAGTGCCTCACCATTGGAAATGTCATGATTGACAGTATTACCTAGAGCAGAACCTTGATGCTCGGGAACAAGAGCTTGCACGGGAGGAGGAGCTTAATGAAAAGGCTCCCAAAGTTAAAGCCAAATCCAAAATGTCAAAGGTGAAGCATTGACCCTTGATTCTTTACGCTCCAAAACACAGAAAGTGGAGTACTTTGTTGACAGAACTAGCCACAACTTGGGCCTGATATTTATATTTCTTGTTCTTGTCAGGCTGAGAAGGAAGCTAGGAAGAAACAGAAAATGCAGTCGTTCCAAGCTGGAAAAGCAAAGGCGAAAGGACTAAAGAACGCCAAGAGATGGAAGTGAGCTCCTCTAAGCTTATGATTAACATAAAACAAGAGTGGCCCATGGAATGGCCTCTTAGGAATCACAGGCATTCCAATTGTATATAATACAAAAGGAGAGGGTTTTTAGCATCATGGAATGGCAAGACCTTATTTTGTTCTAGGGATTGATTTTGTTCTTTCCAGAACTGTAATAACTCGCATATGTCACTGTCGGATGTAAATTGTACCTCTTGGATGATTAACACTGATGTATCGGAAAATGTGCATCTGAATATATCAGTAACATTTTATGGAGATTAAAGGTTGTTTAGTGGTGGAAATGGTCACTCTTTTCAGTCTTTTTCTGGTTTGAGTCAAAATATAATGTCATTTTGTTGTTCATAGGATGTTTCAAGTTTGTGCTAACGTAGTAGTTGCAAGTGCTTCAAGAAGTGTGAGGCATCAATTGGGATATTTATTATATGGTCGTAGAAATTCAAATTTATACTATCGCTAAAATGTATAACATATCATGCTGATAAAGAGCATGTAAAACGCTAAGCTCCTAATGTGTAAGGTCCTAAGAGCATGTACAGCGGGTCGGCCCGGATGGCGTCCGAGTCCCTGACCCGAGTTTAGCGAGCCCCG